>CABFPE010000879.1:145716-172555 GCA_900660155.1 Hofstenia miamia | reverse complement strand
TGGGACTATTGCTGCATCTACAGCTCCCGTTTCATGGATATTATAAAAAAATCGTCATATCTCATATTGTTTAGATACTCTGTATTCATCATGCCTGTCACTGCACTAGGACGTTGTCCATATTTTAATTGTATCATGCAGGCCATGAAGGAATTATAATTTACAATAGAATCATCAAATATATTATGTTGGGCTAAGCCCTCATCAATAATTAGTTTAAGCTGATTTATAAGTCAAATTGCATTCAAGGGCATCAAACGTTTTAAGAACTTTGCAATTCTTTGCCCACTTTGCATTGTTTATTTGCATTAACTCACATTTTGAATAAACATTGCTCCATGAGAGGGTTGCTTTTTTTAAATGTTCTAGATCTTTTGAACATATGTCACTAGCCATGTAATCTGAAAAGCTTAAAAACTCACAGAAGGCTCTCAAAGACTTATGGTAATTGCTAATAGTCCTTGGAAGGCAAATATTTTAAATTTGGCTACTAGCTTCTTCTAGACTAGCACGATCTTTGAGAATGCTTTGAGGGAACTTCTTTCGTGGTTCTGAATTTTCATTTATAGCAATGGCTTTACTCAAAAGGCGCTTGACGTTATTAGAATTTTTTAGCTCCCTTTCTTCCAGATTTCTTTGCGAGGTCTTCTTCAAATAGTGAGAAAATTTGGTGATTTGAAAATGATGGCTTTATATCATAAAATCCTGCCTCTTTCATTTCGAATGTGATGGTATAATCCGGATGATTATATTCCTTTTGCACCCATTCAAACTCATTTTCACTTTCTTCATCTTCAATTTGCAGGTATTCTTGTTCTTCTTTCTTCTTCTGGAATGATGCCAAGATCTCCACTATGAGAGCAGCATGGAAGTTCTAAAGAAGGTGACAGGTGTGACTCATTATTAGTGGTTTTGGTTATTTGGTGTGGGTTCATTATTGGAGGTAGTGTTTCCTTCACTAGTTTAACAAGAAGACTGTAAACTGGATTTCTTTTGATTTCTAGGGAAAAATGACCTACGTTCTCAAGGATTTCCTTAACTTCATTAATAGAAAACATTTCTTTATTATAAAAATCCCTAATTTTCTCTAAGCTTAAAATTTGAAAATTATTGTTATTGGCATAGGTGATCTTACGGAAATCTTTTATTAATGATTCAGCCTCAGGCTTTGTTTTAGAATGGACAGTTATTAGGTGTCTTAAAAGATTTTTACCTATATCAGAATTACACAATTGGCAAATGACAAGTAATCTTGATTCACTAATGTTTGAAGGGAACGCTCTATTTCCAAAAAAGGGTTTGCTGCTCATTTTAAAAAAATCATGAAAGTAAAAAAATGAGTAAATTAAAAAATCAAGTACAGAAAAAACGTGTAAAAAACATATAAAATAGATAGCAAAAGCTATAGAAAGGCCCTTTGAGGTTCTAGCAGTTATAAGTTGCTAATTGAAGGTAGCAAAAGACCATAAATGCATTAAATATTATAATAGTCAGATCATTTTGTTGAAGACCTTCATCTACCTTTCCTTTTATTACGAAATATGATTGCATGCATTCATCTGGTCTTATTTACGTTAAACTTGCAACATATTGGATGAATGATTTGAACAAAAATAGTTAACATAAATTGTCTTAAATCAGTACATCACAGCTTTATCAAGGCATTTCGCGTGCCTTGATCGGGCCTAGAATAAATCATTTGTTGGGATCCGTGCACAGGTTTTATTACATAGATTACATTATTATCAACCTTCAGTATTTTGAAATATTTGTGTTTAGATTATTTTCGAAATTTATTGGTAGCATATCTACGATGCCTAATGTAAAGGTACATAATTTTGTTCATACATAATAAAATGGGTTCTGTTTTTATATTATGAGAAAGCTGATGGACCTATCTGAATTAAATTTTTCTTGGCACTAGAATGTTTGTTACACTGCAGTTTTCCGTCATTTTCTACTCTCCCCTTCTCTCGCTATATTTAGTATGAATAAAGATCTATTATAAAAACAAACATCTACAGTTAAAAACAACATTTACATATATACAATTTATTAATACGCTCACACCACAAAATTACAAAAAAAGATAGAATAAAAAGTACAACTCACTGATACACTAAAAAACATTAATTGATTTCAAAAGTAGATATTCATTCTAGCTTTGTCTAAATCAAAATGTGTTTTCATGATTTATTCTTCAACATGTTTTAATGCTACCTCTCTCATTATCCTCATTGCAGATTTAACTTTCTCATTTACCTTAATCTTAAATTTAAATTTCCAATTTTCAGATTATCAAAGTATCTACATCGACTCAAACCTACATAATGATGGCCAAAAGTTATATTTTCTCCTGCTAAATCTAAAGATATTATCATAGCTTGAGCCTTGCGATTTATGAACTGTTTGTGCATATATCAGCTTTAATGGAAATTGCCTTCTTACCATTAAAATGTCTAAACTTCCCATTAAGTGTTATTTTGATAATTGGGGTCCAGCAAGGTTGAATGTCAAATTTTGAAAATATATTTATATTATAAGTTCGTAATTTCTGGCCATATTTTATATCAAACTCAACCCAAATGATGTCATTGTGAATTTCTCTAAGCACACATTCAGCGCCATTGCAGATTCCATCGGAAACATCAATGTTGTGTACTATTTCATATTTTGTACCAATATGTAAATGGAGGTTTCCCACTAAACCACTTATTGTAACATTACTGATTTCATTCATTGAACTATTGTGGTCGGAACTTTGGTCCTGAATTTTCATTAATAGTAATAGCTTTGCTTAACAGGCGCTTGACGTTATTGGATCCATTCTATGCAAATTAGGAAATATCTCAGTCGGTATTGAAGCTATGGACTTCAGAGTATGCTCAATAGATGCCAAATTCAATTTTCCATTTAGAAAACTCATTTATAGTAGTTTCCTAAATGTTCTAAAGCCGCAACTTATACTTTTGATGCACACCCTCATCAAGTTGGACCTCAACTTTAGGGGTTGAGGAGTGATTTATAAAGCTGGCAAATGCTCGGGATGACATTGACAAGGTAGTTGTGCATTACATGCCACATTATGCGACTTGTAGCCAACTATGTAGATTGGTTGATCAATAAGGCTCTCCCTGAGTTTTTTTATCACTAATAGTTAGTACTTTAGGGATGAGGACTGTCCGGGCTTTCTTAGCTGCGGGAGGGTATCACCCACTCATTAACCCAGGAGTTCATCAGCTCAACAATTTTACACAGCGGCAGCGTCTTCATCTTGGCCACTGTCAAGCCATCTAGTCCCATCGCAGATTTAGGAAACCTCCTAGCAACAGGACACAGCTCATCAATGGTTAGAACATTACTTATCTCAAGTTTCGACTCATGACAGCAAGGCACTCTGATGTCTTCAACAGAAGGTGTGGAGTAAAGGTTAGACCAAAACTCAGCCATTCCAGGGACTTGAGGCTTCTCACTGCCCTCCGCATCGAGGATGGACCTTACAAGTCCACTTTTATCTGTCCTAAATAAGTGTTGGTAGTGGCGGAACAAGAAGTGCCAGTTCTGACGCCTACTGACATTTCCCAACTCATAACGTGGTTATAGGCAAATGATTTGATTCAATTGTCAGTCAGAAATCTTCGGTATTCATCATGAATTGCCTCTTGCGCTCGTGGTACTCTTTAGGGTGCTTTAACCTCGTGTGTTGTTGTACTGCAGCACTGGTCGTGAACTGCGCCCCTCCGAGGGTGCCAGTCAGGGCACCATGGTTGCTTTCCACTGCACTCGCCACGTAAGATCTACGAGTAGGCAGTGACTTGGATTTCACAGGGTAAAGCGACCGAGGTCGCCCCTGCCAGAGTGCTTCTCTGAAACTACACTGGACTTTAACCCATGCTGCATAAATCTTCCGTTTCTTGCCATAGGGCTTAATCATGGTCCATACCGCGGACCTGGCAAGCCAGAGCACTGACCTGGATGACGAGAGCAGGCCGAACATCAGGCGCAGTGAGCAGCACTCATTGCTCATTCAATTCAAATAGAATAACACTAAAATAAAGCTAATCCTCCTCTAATAAGAGTCCCTCTGGAACGCCTATGCCTTTACGAAAATCCGGCTCAGTTTGACGGTTCCTCTTTGTTAGCTTCTTATATAAGGCATCTACTGAAGTTAGACAACCTCTTCTTTTCAGTTCTAACCTTGGTAGGCCAAAATCCTTTGTCTCCTGTAGCTTGTTCAGCAGATAGGTGCGCGCACTATCGCTCAAGTCGGATTTTAGAATTTTACGTTTTATTTCTTGATGAATTACATCAATAGTAGAGCCACGTGGCTTATGCACACCACTTTTTAGTAGCAGGTTGGGATTAACTTGTCGGACGCATGAGATCAAATTATTTGTTGCTTTCTGTTCCATTCTGGTTTGGAACGACGAGGGAGTATTCATCGTACGATTACCGGCCCATCTTGTCTTGAGCACAGAAGTTGTATTGGCGCTCTCTCTGACCGTAGTGGTCCAGGAGTCTATTTGAACAAATCGCATGTCGTCTAATACGCCTGCAACTGGGTTTTGAGGTTTGTTTATCTTAAGGAGGTACTCAACACAATCGTCCCAAACGTATTGTTTTGCCAATTTGTACAAAAGAACGTCTTCAGAAATTGCTAAGGTACTGATAGATCCATGATATATACCACCGTGTACAAATAAACGTCTCCGCGGGTTGTTTGGAATTTTCCCCTGTAGCAATCAACACTTTATAATGTTCATCGAGATTACTATCGACAGCTGGAACATATATAGATTTGATGGCTCCAAGTAGTACTGTCAAAGCAAAGCTAGCTCCGAAAAGACCAAGTGCGTTGTTGATCATTGCATTTCTAATGAATTGCTGTCCGTTGTACAAATCTAGGACATAGTTTTTACCGACCGATTAAGTCCAGGCGTTTCAAGTGCAGCGTTTGTGATGAAACCATTGCCTTCTATGAAGTTGGAAGTCATCTCTCCTATAATAGATTTGTCGTAAATAGCAAAGGTCTTCTTCAATGATGTCTTGAACGAGAAACATAATGCGGCTACATCGGATAATGTTATTGAGAAGAGACCACCATGGCACACCACGTTTTCGTCTTCTTTGCGTCGTAACTAATCAAGGCCTCTAGCCCGCATTATGTAGTCATCTGAAGATTCCCAACAGTTGAAATTAAAAAATCAAGTACAGAAAAAACGTGTTAAAAAAATAAAAATACAGATAGCAAAAGCTATAGAAAAGTCCTTTGAGGTTGTAGCAGTTATAAGTCGATTTTCATTTAAATTATAAGGCATTTGCCGATATTTTAATTGTATCAAGCATGCCATAAATACATTTTGTTCAAGACCTGCATCTACCTTTCCTTTTATTAAGAAATATGATTGCATGCATTCATCTGGTGTAAAAGTATTAATAAGTGGGCATGTTTTAGCCTACTTTGTATTTAGTTGTTGAGATTCATGTTTAGTGTTAGTCTTACCCCAGGATAAAGTAGCCCCCCCCGTAGAAGATTAACATCATCAACTGAAATGTTTTGTGATCTTAAATAACCTGAGAACTTAACAAAATCACAAAAGGCTCTAATTAATTTGTGATAAGTACAGAATGTTCTTTGCAAACAAATATCAGAAATACTCAAACAAACTTGTTTAATTGCAGAAAGATTGTTAAGAATACTTAAATTTAAAGTCATCAAAATTAATTTGTCGAACCAAAGATCTTGCTCCCACAAAGACTTAATTTTAACTTAAGTTCTCTTGATTTTTCGCGAAATGTGCTACTTCACATAGACATTGCATGAAGATCTCTCCAGCAGTCAAATCCATGTACTCGTTAAATTTCGTATGGTCTCCTGTTAGAAGCACCTCATCAGGGTCGAGTTCCCAGTTCTTTTTGCGTACGCTTTCTTTGATTCTTTGCAACTTTTCCACCCCTCCAATGGTTATCAGGGAATTAGGATCATCCTGTAAAACATTCAAAGCGAGCTCTTCGACTGCATATAGAAGAAATCGCATGTAAGGTGTCATGGAAATTATAGCTCTTCTCTTTAGTTTTCCTCTTTCTTCGGTCTTTCCATAGCAACAAGCGGTGCAGAGCATACAGCGAAATTCTTTCTGTGTAACCTTCTTGAACCTTTTTGGGCGGAGTTGTAAACACATATGTACATATTTACAGATTTGTAATTTTACAAATAATCGATAATATTCTAGCATTTTGAGATCTATTGTTTTTATTACAACTTCTTTCTCCAATTTAAGTGTTTCTTTGATTGTTTCGAAAGACATTACAAATGCCATGGCACAAGGTGTGCTGGAAACAGTTCCTGGTTCAAAGGTGCCTCTTTTCCCTGACCAACACTGACTCAATGATGTCGTGGTGAACCATTGCAATGTTTTAGAGTAGGCTTTGCTAATTCTTAACATATTATCCCAGTAGTACTTATAGCAGGCTCTTTTAACAAATTCAGGATCAATGCTACCGGCAGGCTCCAATTCCTTTTCTATATTATCGTACACTTGTGCGAGGTTTTTAGTTTTGCACCACATTCTGGGTTTTGACAGATCTTCATCAGCTACGTTAACCTTAAGTTAAATCAGTTTACTACCGTTTTCACATGGTTAAGAAATATTTACATGAACAATTTTTTAATATTACCATATTCAGTTTGATAAATCTGTATTGAATAAATTTATATTTCCTAAATTTTAGTTAGACGATTTTCATTTAAATTATGAGGCATTTGGCTACCTTAAGTTAAATCAGTTTACTACCGCTTTCAAATGGTTAAGAAATATTTACATGAATAAATTTTTAATATGAACATATTCAGTTTGATAAATCTATATTGAATAAATTAATATTTCCTAAATTTTAGTAAGAAGATTTTCATTTACATTGAGGCATTTGGCTAAAACAAATTTATTTTCCTTTTATTGAGGAGTAACAATTTGATCAAGTATAAAATTTTACAACATAGTAGTAAATTGTATTAATTACACCTAATAACTGTCCTAAGTACTTAGAAAAATTTATAAAGTAACCTATTAGGGGACTGAAGACTGCTGTGCAGATTTGTAGGAGAGGTGCAGAGGAGAGAAGATTGACGCTACCTCCCCTGGGCGTCTCGCCTCGTGACATACGTGGATTTCTGAAACAATCAAGTATTGCCGCATTGGCTTCGAATAATTTTAACAACAGGAGTACTTAGTTGCACTTCGAGAATGGAAGGACATTCTTCATCACATCTAATGACTTTGAGGCTAGCTTGCCTCGCCAGTTAAGGGCCAAGGCCTTTACAACAACCTTTGAGACATCTTGCCTTTCAATTATCCATCTTGCTATGTCTGGACTACTGTAATACTTTACTTTAGAAGCATAGGCTTCGTTCAAGTTGGTGTAATCCGAGCATACAGTCACATCTATAATCGTCGCGGTACGGTCCTTAATCACTACAAGATCAGGTTTTCGCAAACCAGCAGTGGTGGGGATGATCGGTTCTTTTAAAACGGAGTATCCCTGCCTCGTAGCAACATTGCTGACCAGGTCTGCAATACGATTATGCAGACGATTCCTGGCAGCCCACGTGTGAGCACAGTTATTGAGGATGTGGTTTATAGACTCAGGCCGACCACAACAATCGCAGGCCACATCAATGTTCGGTTGGCCCCTCGCTGATCTTAACTTCAGCTTGGCCACGTTAACGAACTGTCTGCCTGGCACGATAGTGTGGCCATCAAAGATTACCGCTGGGCTTAAATCGCAACCTCCGTTCTTGCCGTCCACCGTCGCTCTGTATCTTTCAGCATTATGGACATCAATTTCTTTGCTCGACATGAACTTGGAGATAGGCCTTGGCAAAGGAATTAGCCTTTTGTGGAACAACGCTCGTATGGATGGATCTTCACACTTCTCAGCATTACTAAATCTCTTAAATTTCCACAAAGGAACCTTTTGGGCCATCGCAAATATACCAAGTCCGCCATCCTTGACTCGAGCGTAAAAGGCTGGTAAAGGAACATCCTTGGGCAAGAACAACCATCTGCGGATCCAGTAACGCACTTCCTTGTCAATTGATCTTAGATAGCCTGCAGACGAAGGGGACAGCACTAGGTTGTGTATGAGCCTAGGCACAACGTAAGCCTTAAACAAGAAGAGGCGCTGTTGGGGCTTCAAGGAGGCCTGGGTTAGACGTTCTAGCATAACTTTTAAATCATCGAAACAATTAGTTTGGGAGGCACGAAAACCAATTGGCACACCTACGTATTTGAAGGACTCAGTCACCGATATAGTTTTAACCTCATTGTTCCCAATTTTTATGAAAGGAGAATTATGGACAATATTCTTTTTCATGCGTGGTGCGGATCTCATGCCAAATGATACACACTTCTTGTGGTTGAGTTCAAGTCCAACCTTATTACCAAGCTCAACTAACGTATTACGGCACCGGTAGAAGGAATCTTAGTAAGGACCTCATCTAACAGGAGATTGAACAGCAAGGGGGACAGTGGGTCGCCTTGCCGAACACCACGGCGACAAATGACATCAACACCTGATCCTATCTGCAGTGTTGTGGAACACTCGGCGTATAGGTTCTCTATCAAACATTGTTAGGGAATCCTCTAGAGCGCGCAACTCTCATCAGTGAGGAATGGCTTACACTATCGAATGCTTTCTTGAAATCAAGGAAGCAGAGGTACTTACGCCTAGAAATGAGTGACCTTAAGATAGTGACTAAATTGTATATGCTTGAGGAAACCTCTCTGCGACTCATGGAACTTCACACTCTTCAATATACGGTTGGCAATACACTTATTTGGAACTCTCAGGAGAACACTAGAAATGGTAATCGGTCTAAAATCACCTGGACTTGATGGCTCCGAATTCAATATCAGGATACTGAGGCTCACGGTCATCACAAACAGAAGTTAAATCAATTTACTACCGCTTTCAAATGGTTAAGAAATATTTACATGAACAAATTTTTAATATTACCATATTCAGTTTGATAAATCTATATTGAATAAATGTATAATTCCTAAAATTTTAGTTACAAGATTTTCATTTAAATTATGAGGCATTTGGCTAAAACATGTTATTTTCCTTTTGATGAGGAGTAACATCATTCAATCATAAAATTTACAACTTAGTAACAAATTAATTTATATAACGTAACTGTCCTATTACTTTAGAAAATAATAATAAAAGTAACCTTAGAAGAGGACTTACTACTGTGAAGCAGATTTGAAGATAGGAGTAGCGTATGGATGATTGTCGCTAACCCCTGTGGGCATCACGTCTAGTAACATATGTGGACTTCTGGTATAAATCTAGGGATGCCGCATTCGCCTCGAATACTTTTAATGAGAAGCTCTTCATTAAATCTTGAAAACGTCAACAGATTCTTCTTTACGTCAATGGACTTTAGTGCCAACTTGCCACGCCAGTTTAACGCAAAAGCCTTAACCTCAACAGTTGTGACATTTAGTCACCCTGTAATCCATCTTGCTAAATCAGGACTGCTGTAGTATCTAACCTTTGAAGCGTTAGCCTCATTAAGGTTAGTAAAATCGGAACAGATGGTAACATCAATTATGGTAGCCACACGATTCTTCGCTACCACCACGACGGGAATATGTATGCCGGCAGTGGTACCGAACTTCCTTGGCGATTGACCTCAAGTAACCTGCGGAGGATGGAGACAAAACTAAGTTGTGTATAAGGCGCGGGAACACAAATGCCTTAAGGAGGAGCAAACGTTGCTGGGGCCTAAGGGGGGCCTTATTTAGACGTTCTAGCATTTTTTATGTTCGCGAAAGAATTAACCTGTGAAGCACGGAAACCAATGGGTATACCCAGGTTCTTAAAGGATTCAGTGACCTACACAAAATTTTCACATCATCATTGCCTATTTTCACAAAAGAGGAACTATGCACAATATTATGTTTCATACGTGGAACTGATCTCATGGCAAAGGAGACACATTTTCCGTGGTTGAGGACAAGACCAACCTTACTGCCAAGATCCACCACCGAGTTTATGCTGTCTTGCAAGACAGGAATGGATTCGCTCACGACAACTAAATCATTAGCATATGCCAGTGTTGAATCACAGATTTCTGCACCGGTGGTAGGGATCTCAGTCAAGATCTCATCAAGCAGGAGATTGAAGAGCAATAGTGACAATGGGTCACCCTGCCGCACTCCATCTAAAATTGAACCAGCTAGCCTACTCATCAGTTTTGAACAAATGTTGGAAGTGTCGAAATTGCAGATGGCGACTTCGACGCCTACTCAAGTTGCCCATCTCACGAAATGGTTTCTCCAACCATTATAATGACATAATGCCAAATAAGCATTATTGGCATTTTCTCATGCGGCCTCCTGTATTCTTGCATCCTCCTAGAGTAGTGTGTAATCATCTTCATAAGGCTCTTCTCAGGGTTTGAGTGGTTGAAACGAGTAACATGGCTTTTGAAGAGACTGTAGTCATCCATCATTCTTTCATTATTCAGTTTTTGTTTATAGTGGACCAAACATGCTCCCCTACCAACAAAAGCATGGTAGAACTCAGATTTCAATACAGCTATATTCATTTTAAAAAGATAATTTTGTGAAGAAGTGAGTTAATATATATAACTAAAATTTAGAATGCTTAAGTTTCATTGGATATCTATTATCCTATTTTATATATATATATATAGTAAGTTACTAAAGGAAAATTTAAAATAAAAAATGTATAAATATAATTTTTTGAAAAAAAGTTATAATGGGATTTTAACCCATACCTTTCATTCAATAAAGAATGAATGTACTAATTTACACTATGAGTTTCTGTACTGGTACTGCAACACACACTAATATATCACACTGCATGCAAAATTTAACAAACACACCATTGTCTGAGTCATTCCCACTGTATTCAGTGCTTAACACTTGCTCACATACAAAAAACAAGGATTATATGGAAGTATATTTACAAAAATTTATATATCTTACGAATTCTAAATCGTAGTTTCTCGCCAATATATCATGGTATTTTGTAAAGATTACAAAATTTACGCAAATCCCCTCTGCCAATTAGTTTTCAAATTTCCAGATCTGTTTGAATGTGAGTGTTGAACACTTCAACATATTTCTTAAGATTTGGTTTATCAACATTTGAGGTGCGTAAAAAGTGTTTCTTGACTACCTCCTTGAAATCTTGTTTTTTTTAATGTCCTTGAATTCTTGAGTAAGTCTAAGTAGCGGATGTAGATCTGGAAATTCTGGAAAATAATCCAGATATGCGGAGACACAAATGGCAAACTTTTCTTTGATCTTCTCAGACAATCGATTGGGCTGGGGTTCCATATTCTCAGCCCCATAGTATTGAGCATCTACATGCTCCATGTTACTTAAGAGCATAATGGCATCAATTTTTTTAGTTTCTGACATTAGTGGCAAGAACCCTAATTTTTTTGAATTTTTGATACCACAGCAGAGGCTTCCCCTTGCTGTTGAAAAAGAAGGGAGTTTGTTATGCAACTTCTATGTGATGCACCTGAAAACGCAAATGAGGCCTTCACTTCATATGACGTAATATCATCACATCTTTTTAAAAGATGTGGTCTAGTAATATTAAAATAATATTCAAAATATTCATACTACCTGTTTTCAAATGGGACTATTGCTTCATCTACAGCCGTTTCACGAGTATTATAAAAAATCATCATATCTCATATAGTTTAGATACTCTTTATCCATCATACCTGTTATTGCACTAGGACGTTGTCCACATTTTATTTGTATCATGCAGGCCATGAAGGAATTATAGTTTACAATAGAATCATCAAATATATTACTGAACCACTGCGTTGAATTGGGGGAACTGCTGCTGCTTTGTATTTATTAATTGCACCTGTATTGATGGGTGCTTTTGGGCCTAGGGAAACAAGACCCCTCAGGCTAGTAACAAATAAATAAAGGGGTCAACACCCCCATTAATAAAGGGGAAAACACTCCTATAAAATATTACTTTTTAGACACTATATATATATAAATACTAAGTATAGAAATAAAAAATACTAAGTATAAATATAAAAAATTGCTAGAGTATAATCTAAATATAAATAAAAATTACAAAATAGATAAATATATATATATATATATTTCATTTATTCAATAAATATGATGTTTTGACTAGATGTGGTGGCACTAAAAAGTGCCTGTATGTTGTTTTGATTCTGTTGGGTGGCACTAAAAAGTGCCTGTATGTTGTTTTGATTCTGATGGGTGGCACTAAAAAGTGCCAAACTAAATAGAATAAATTAACAACCCATTGACCTTCAAGCTGCTTGAGGTTGCGTTCCTGGTGCACATAGTATTGGCGAGCAGTCCTCGGCTGGTGGAGAAGATCAGCACTGACCAGGTCAGAATTCTCCAAACTGCTCACTGTTGTCAGGAAGTGCCTGAACTCCACCATCAAAGCAATGACCTTGTTGAAATGCTTCAATGCTGCTTCCTTGAGGTGACGTGAAACTGTAGTTGCAGCTTCCCAAGGAAACAAAGGAGAATCAGCATGCATCATGAATTGTATCATCATATACATACATCATGCATAGGGTACATCACTGATTAGAATACATATTGCTTGAACTTGAACTATAGCTTCTTTGAACAGGCTAGACTCAAACTAGCAATCTCTCATTAAAAATGAGTGTCTTGATTTTACACCACTGTTCAATAATATTTGTTTTTTTTAAATAACTAACTACATTAAATGTAATAAATTATCAAATTTTATTGCAACCATTCCACATCACCCTGGAGGTTTTTGCAAGATGCGTTGGCTTTTTTATAGTGGAGCCATTCCCAGTAGGCCTACCCGAATTCACCACGTGGAGGTGCCAATTTCGACTTCTTCTTTTTCTTTTGGTTTTTGATTTTTTTTTTGGTTTTTTGTTTTTTTTCAATTTTTTACTAACACAAAAATATATAAATATTATAAGAAATATTTATATATATAAAATCACATGACAAGTTTATTTGCAATATATAAATATTATAAGAAATATTTATTTGCACAAAAACACAAGAAAATTTTTAAAATTTCAATTCAAAAAAATATTTACAATATGTACAGTCTTGATCATTTACTAGCAATTAAAAGTCGCTAAATGTAAAATCACAAGATAAATTGACGTCCGGTTATTTGGGATTACTGTGGATTATCACCATAATCCCAAAGGAGTTCCTCACCTGCTTCAATATCTTTGACAGCACGAAACATTGGCCATAGTTTGTGGTCCTTGTGAAGTCCACCAACAAGGACCAAATCCAGGTTTGGCAAACTTGAATGATTAATCATTCGACCAAATGTTTCGAAATGGCATTTGCAAGGAACTTGAGCATTGAAGGCCAAATTATGTTCCTTGCAATCAACGATATAGACATTTCTGTCCTTCTGATTTTCTCTTAGTTGCTCCTCTTCCTTAAAGGTTACAACCTCAGAACAATGATAGTCACAAACCCAGGTTCGCTTCTTTATCATGCCCGTGGATTTAACCCACAGACCATCGCAGACAGTGGAGTTACCAATGACAAGCTTTGGCCTTTCTGGGTCACAGTAAGAGTCTTGTTTCCTCGATGTATTTTTCTTTCATTTTCTTCTCTGATAGTCGATTGGGCTGGGGTTCCCAACTAGTGAGAACTATTGAATATATCCTATTATCTCCCCAGCCATTCCTCAAACAATAGTTGTTGATTTCTTGCAAAGGACAACGTTTGTAAAAGAGACGGTCGTTAATTAAGTCTTTTGCTCGGAAATGTGATCTTTTGGACCTCATTCTATCCTGAAAACCCTGAATTCATCCTCAGGGATGTGCTCTGCACTCAGAACCCTTTTCTTAGGGATTTCCGAGTTGGCAGTCATGCACTCAATTAAATTTGAGGAGATAAATTCTCTTTTAGACTCCCCTAATACTTTTAAGAGTTTTTGCGGCAGAAATCACCGGGTCCATATTCTCAGCCCTATAGTATTGAGCATCTACATGCTCCATATGACTTAGAAGCCTTATGACATCAATCCTTTTAGAATCTTCCCTATTGGGAAACATGACCTTAGTTTGCTCAGAGTACATGTTTCTGACATTAGTGGCATAAACCCTAGGGAGACCTAATTTTATTTGGATTTTTGATACCATAGCAGAGGCATTTGTCACCGGCTTCCCCTTGGTGTTGAAAAAGAAGGGAGTTTCAGTGATGCAACTTCTATGGGATGCACTTGAAAATTTAATATCATCACATCTTTTTAAAAGATGTGGTCGAATAACATTGAAGTAATATTCAAAATATACATAATCACTGTTTTCAGATGGGACTATTGCTGCATCTACAGCTCCCGTTTCATGGATATTATAAAAAAATCGTCATATCTCATATTGTTTAGATACTCTGTATTCATCATGCCTGTCACTGCACTAGGACGTTGTCCATATTTTAATTGTATCATGCAGGCCATGCAGGAATTAGAATCATCAAATATATTATGTTGGGCTAAGCCTTCATCAATAATTAGTTTAAGCTGATTATAAGTCAAATTGCATTCAAGGGCATTAAGCGTTTTAATAACTTTGCAATTCTTTCCCCACTTTGTATTGTATATTTGCCCCATGAGAGGGTTGCTGCTTTTAAATGTTCGAGATCTTTTGAACATATGTCACTAGCCATGTATCCTGAAAAGTTTAAAAACTCACTGGAAGGCAAATATTTTAAATTTGGCTACTAGCTTCTTCTAGACTAGCACGATCTTTGAGAATGCTTTGAGGGAACTTCTTTCGTGTTTCTGAATTTTCATTTATAGCAATGGCTTTACTCAAAAGGCGCTTGACGTTATTAGAATTTTTTAGCTCCCTTTCTTCCAGATTTCTTTGCGAGGTCTTCTTCAAATAGTGAGAAAATTTGGTGATTTGAAAATGATGGCTTTATATCATAAAATCCTGCCTCTTTCATTTCGAATGTGATGGTATAATCCGGATGATTATATTCCTTTTGCACCCATTCAAACTCATCTTCACTTTCTTCATCTTCAATTTGCAGGTAGTCTTCTTCTTCTTTCTTCTTCTTGACTTTGTTCTGGAATGATGCCAAGATCTCCACTATGAGAGCAGCATGGAAGTTCTAAAGAAGGTGACAGGTGTGACTCATTATTAGTGGAGTTTTGGTTATTTGGTGTGGGTTCATTATTGGAGGTAGTGTTTCCTTCACTAGTTTAACAAGAAGACTGTAAACTGGATTTCTTTTGATTTTTAGGGAAATCTTTTATTAATGATTCAGCCTCAGGCTTTGTTTTAGAATGGACAGTTATTAGGTGTCTTAAAAGATTTTTACCTATATCAGAATTACACAATTGGCAAATGACAAGCAATCTTGATTCACTAATGTCAGAAGGCAACGCTGTGTTTCCAAAAAAGGGTTTGCTGCTCATTCTAAAAAAATCATGCAAGTAAAATAATGAGTAAATTAAAAAATCAAGTACAGAAAAAACGTGTAAAAAACATAAAAATACAGATAGCAAAAGCTATAAAAAGGCCCTTTGAGGTTCTAGCAGTTATAAGTTGCTAATTGAAGATCTCACAAGACCGAATTTATGGAATTTGCAAAACAATTTATAGCGTAACAACAAGCTGAGTTTAAATGATTTAAGATGTTTATTCATTGAAGACATGATTTCCTTTAGATATTTTTACTTATATTAATATTTTAAACCAGATGATCAATTTTTAATTATTTAGCTATTAGGAGATACTATTTGATGATATTAAAAGAGATTGTGGGGGTAAAACCTTTCATATCCAAAAATTACAAAATTGAAAATCGCATTTTTAAAAATCGTCATTTAAAAACTAATATCGCAAAGAATATTAAAGCTATGACCTTGAAAGTCGTTTAGAAAGTTTCGCCAGGTGTTTTTGATTCTATTAGGTGTGTTTATAAATTTTTATCAATGAACTATACCCTTCAAACAATTTGAATTTTGAAATTTAATGTTTGCCTTAAGTAATGCCACAATATATTAGAATCTTGAACTGTACAACAAGTTATTATTTTTTTAAAACCACCTCAGTACTACTTTAATACAATTTAGAATTATTATTTGATGATATTGACAGAAATTGGGGAGTGAAAAACTGTCATTTCTAAAAATTCCGAATTTGAAAATTGCATTTTTCAAAATGGTCACATATGACCCCTTATTTCAAAAAAAGTATTAAAGCTATGACCAACAAGGACCAAATGCAGATTTGAATGAGGGAAACAGATTATAGGAGATACAATGGAAAAAACAGCTTCTATCTCCTGGCACATTTTTTATGCTGGTGGCACAAAATTAAGAATTTCCTCACCACTAATTAAAACAGAACTACTTTTTTTAACATCTTCAATTTTCCTATTAAATGCATTGCATTTGGCTAATGGGATGCATCAACATCATAAGCTCTGGCTAGCATGAGCAATTAGAGATAGTGAACCTGGATCGGAGTTATTCTGAGATTAGGGCAAAAAATTACTCTATTACAATAAAAAACTTCCACAGTTAAATGTTTTCTGATCCTGCAATTTTGTAATTGAATTTTGTTTGCTTTATTTTAATTGTATGTGGTTTGTGCGTTGAATAATACAAACAAATTTGCATAAAATTTTAAGTGCCCAAAATGGTTCAAAATCTTTAATATCCTCCTCCCATTTTGATAATATATAAACTAATAAATTTATTTGATAGTGAACAAATACAAAATTTTAAAAATTTACCTTAAAGTATAAACGCGTGTTGCCTTTGAGATTTTGCCATTGATCTAAACAAAAAAATCTTAAAATGAGTTTTTTACATAGATATATTCAATACAAATACTAATCAAATAAAGTAAATTCCAAAAACATGAATATCATTGACAACAAACTAAAGATAATTCACAACTGTAACCATTATGAAAACATCTTCATACAGTAAATAAGGAAGACCACATAATTCAATGGGAAGCAATTAGATGTTTGAATAACACATTCTGGAAATTCTCAAATGCAAGAGTTAAATAATAACTTAACTCTCGTTTCGTAATGACCAGGTGGCGAAAATTGTAAGATCCTCAAAAAATATCAAATGAAAATTCGTGATATTTCTCTTAAAAATAAAGATAAAAGAGACAAAATAACAAGATGTTGAGGATTTTTATTCTAGTTAAATACAAAACCTCTGCTGTTTATGCAGAAAACCTGATATTGGAAAATCACAATAAGTTTATTTTCTCAAATATTTTGAAATCGTTAACCTGAAAAAGGGATGAAATACCGGAGACCCATTTTTCTGGAACACCCATGATAGGTCAGTAAGAAATGCTTCTGCAATACTAGAAAAATACAGGATAAGCAAAAGATAAAAAGATTACACGCTCCACAGGAACGTACTCTGCAATAACTAGAGATGTTTTTGACAAGAATAAGTCGGGGTAATGTTATTAAGCTCTTTCCTGCTGTTCAGGCTATATAGAAACCTTTACCAAATATAATTCTAGAAAAAGTTATACAGGAGAGATATCTAGAAATGTGTAAGATCTTAGTTATGTCACAAAAATGGTCCAACCTCTTCATCAGCAATTCAACTCTTTGTAGTGGTTAGGGTGTTTTTGTCTCAAACACTATTAAACCAGTTGAAAGAACAATTTGTAGAACTCAGAATTCTATTAATGCAAATTTCTATATTTGAGCATTTTTAAATGCAGTCGTTTCTAATCATCAATTATAACTATACCATACTATTATAAGACAGAACAACATCTAGATGACCTAGTAATAGGAAATTCGAATTTAGCCTGAGCAGCCAAATCCTTTTCTGAATTCTCCTACAAGAATTGTGACTGCATATTTCAAATGGATTGGGCTTCAAGAATTTTTTAAGAAGGAAGGGGCAGTTTGTTTTCCAGGGTAAGTATCGAACAGTATTGGTTGCTCGTGGATCAAATGACATTTACATTGGTATGGACATGTTCAAGCAACATGTCCATAACTTTGTAAATTTCTTTGATGGAAGGTCAACTCCATTTATGTGGTACGTATAAAACCCACAGGAAGAAACGAAGATTCAGAAATGGTTTTTGCTAAAAATTTATTCTTGATGAGTTTACTGACTGCGTATTATATAGATACATTTAAACATGATATGAGGAAAGCTCATTTATGTAATGATTTAATTTATTACAAGAGTAAGTGTCATAAAAATACCTTTTTTATATTGCTAAGGTTCTAAAGCTTGCTTTAGACCTTAGCAATGCTAACTAATTGTTTTCCATTCCATTTTCTATATTTTGCACATTTATTAATATTTTTTATGACCACATTCAATAGAATTTGATTTACAAATTACATTTCAGTTATACAGAAATATATTTGTAAATCATTGTTTAGAGATTTGTAAATTGTTTTCCCCTTCTTTTTATTTGTATATAGTTTATTGTCATGATAAAGATGATTGTTATTGTTATGTTAATGTCTTTGAGTTATGTTTTGACTTTACCAAATTATTTATTTTGTTTAGTTATTACTTATTTTAGTATATTTTTGTTTAATAAATTTAGTTATATTTGTTTGTTTATTTAACTAAATCTTGAATAGACCTTAATTGATGATTTGATCTTACACTAATGATGAATAATGAATGATTCATAGCAAGTTGCAAGTTGATGGTATTGGAGTCCTTTTCTACATTTTGGTGTTATATTATAAAGTCGAGCTGCAATCAATTACATTAGTCCCTCTAAAAAGTTTCAAAATTGATGCTACCATAAAATTAATTTATGTTGATTGTAGAACTACTTAGCGCATGGGTAATGGTATGCAAACCCTGTTGTTAGCTAAAGTATTTAAATGTAAATTGTAGCTAATCTTTGGAAACCTATTGCTTAAAGTAGGTGTGAAATAAGTGAAAAGAGATAGAGAATAATGTAATATTACAAATAGGAGAAAACATTGAATTTAGGAAATTTCCATGCTAATTGCAATAGTAGTGGTAATATATTCATTATAAAACTAATGAAATTAATATTGGCTTGAGGGATGTTGTGTTTCTAATGAGTTCATGTCAATTTCAAATTTTTTAGGAACCTAAGAAATGCTGAGGTTGAGAGGAGGTATTAATTTGTTACAATTTTATTGAGATAATTGTGTTAGGATATATATTGTAAGTTAAATATAAGAAACTACAACAAAAGCTTACTTTGTTAGGGCAATTTTTGTCATTCATCTATGCAAGTAATAAATTTTGACTACTTGTTGTCTAAAGTGAGCATGATTAAATCACAAATTTGGAAAATGCACTTTTAATGATATATCTTGTGATATATGACAAGCATGTTTAGATAGTTTTGGATTTCATTTAATCAAAAGTACTCCATAAAGTAAGCTTTTATTATGATTTTGTTAGCTTAATCTTTAAAGTTTACAGAAATGTGATTTAGAGAAATAAGGATTGTGATAAGAATCAAAAACTTAAATGAAAGCAATATTTACAATGTAATTTTGTAATTAAATTAAGTAAATATTTTTAATGTTAAATGCATATTTGTTTTAATTGGATTTCAGTCATGCCTGCGGCTAATGTATTGCTTGCTGGTCTTCGGAATCTTTTGGATGCCCAATTTGCTTCGTTTATTATTGCATTAAAGAAAGATAAAATTATCTCGTTGCTCCGCCATGCTTTCACCTCCCTGTCCCGTTCACACCAGTCTTGTAACGTCAGCCCTTCTAATGTTGCCTTGTCATCTGTCAGATTCCCTTGCTGAACTCATCTCCAATGTCTCGTCCATTCCAACTCTAATCTTCTCCTACAGTCCTTCCGCCTCACGTACCATTTCTAAATGTCCAAATCATCCTGCCCCACGTTACGCTCCTGTTGCTGATCTCTCCTGTGCTGCCATTTTCCCCTAAACAGTCTGTTTCACCGCCTACTCACCACAATATTCACCTTTGTCACATCATTGGTACTAGTTTTTCCTGTCAATTGTCTGCTGTTCCAATTAGTGCTCTTCCTCATCCTCTTCGTAAAGCTCACATCTATATCGGCCATTTTGCTAATTCAAAAGTTGAGTACAGGAAAACTTCCTTTGATCTTGATTTGGCATGATGTTCTTGGGAACACTTTTTCAAACTGGAAAGATGAGATTGCAGCTACATATCAGCAGTTTACCGAAGATGTCCGCACAATAAAGACTGTTGTATGCAGAGAATATAAAATTTAAAATTGCTATCTCTGTTTCTGCTTCTGATGTTGCTGATCACCTCTATTGCTCCTCACTCCAATTTGATGAGGCCCTTCCCATTCCACCATGTATGGATTCTGAATTCGACTCCTTCCATATTGTCTGTATTCAATAGTCTCATCGTGTTCTCATGGATCCTTAAGTGCGGTCAGATGGCCTCTTGATCAAATACTATCATCTCTAATGATGTCCCAGACATGATGCTTCTTGTCGTGATTGACTACCTGCACCTCCTAGCTGTTTTCAAAGATTGTACATGTGTTAGGAAATTTTAGTCTTATATATATATATATATATATATATATATATGTAAGTGATTGGTAACCACACTTTGCAATACTTGAAATTCTTTAAGACAATCTACTTGAAATCGTAAAACTGTAAAATGCTGCAGTCATTGCCAAATATACATTATAAATTTATACAATTTTATATTTATATGTATTGTTAACCAACTATTTAGGTAAAGGTCCATCTTACTATTACTGCAGTAAGAAAAATCCAGATGGACTTGTAATAGGTGATAAAACCTCGCCAGAGCAGCCCAATCCTTCCCTGAATGCTCTTATAACAACTGTGACTGCATATTTCAGGGGGGATTGGGCTTCAAGAATTTTTTAAGAAGGAAGGGGCAGTTTGTTTTCCAGGGTAAGTATCGTACAGTATTGGTTGCTCGTGGATCAAATGATATTTACATTTGCATGGACATGCTTAAGCAACATGTCCATAATTTGTAAATTTCTTTGATGGAAGGTCAACTCACATTTATGTTGTACGTATAAAAATCACAAGAAGAAACGAAGATTCAGAAATGGTTTTTGCTAAAAATCAATTCTTGATTAGTTTACCAACTGGATTATATAGGTACATATAAGCATGATATATAAGGAAAGCTCATTTATGTAATGATTTAATTCATTACAAAAATGAGTGTCATACAAAATACCTTTTTTACATTGCTCAAGTTCTAAAGCTTGCTTTAGACTTTAGCAGTGCTAAGTAATTGTTTGCATTTTTATATATTTGCCACATTTAATTATATTTTTTATGACCTTATTCAATACAATTTGATTTACAAATTACATTTCAGTTATACAGAAATATATTTGTAAATCATTGTTTAGAGATTTGTAAATTGTTTTCCCCTTCTTTTTATTTGTATATAGTTTATTTTTATTTGTAAATATTAGTGTTTTTGTTATGTTAATGTCTTTGAGTTATGTTTTGTTATTTGTTATTTGTTTATTTTTTTTAGTTATTACTTATTTTAGTTTATTTTTGTTTAATAAATTTAGTTATATTTGTTTGTTTATTTAACTAAATCTTGAATAGACCTTAATTGATATTGGAAGGAATATAAAACCTTATTTTAAACTATAAACTGTTTTCAAAGTCAATCAATGCTATGCATTGTTTTTGTACATAATACAGTAATGGTTCAGATGGTATATTTCTTTAAACATCATATTGAAATGGATATAATTGATGTTTAATTTAGTGCAATTGGGTTACAGTTGATTGATCTCAAAACACAAAGGAGTATGTATTAATGTTAGATACATAGCATTTGTATGAAATATATGATTTAGATTTGCTGAGGTTTAAACTAAAATTTTCTGTGCAAGTGCTGAACTAGGCAATGATGTACTGGATTGAAATGAATGCCTTTTAAAAATCTATATAATATTTTAAAAAATGATAATTGCTAATTATCACAAATTGTGACATGCACCAACATGACTAGAAATCATTAGGAAGAACAAATCTAGATGATTATGTTAAGAAAAGAGTATAATAACTGATCTTCCTCAAATCTGCTATAAATTAATGTGTAGAATGATAGATAAAGCATTATATCAATTATTACGACAATGTAATGCTAATTATGTATTGATGTCAATCATTCTTCTAATATAAGACATTGAAAATGCTAGTAATACATATAAAGCAATATGTCACAAATCTTGGAAAATATAAAAGTTGAAGGTATAGAGCATTTATAATTTATAGTTTAAGATATGACAAGTTTTAAAATATGTCAGAAAAGATAATTGTATCGTAAATGAAGGGATTTGGTTTTTGCTAAATTACATAAAATTCAAAGGTTTATTTCATGAAAATGACGTGTGAAGTAAAAGATAGCATGGGTTTAACAATATTGGGTAAAATTGAAATGTAGTCACAATTTGCAATTGCTAATCGTCACCTCCATACCTCCCTAACTTTTCAAACTGGCATTCTCTAATAATGGGTGAAACCAAAGTTTCGCTCAATATCTATACCATTTTGGAACTATGCCATGGATATAGCCATTGGGGGATACAGTAGTAAAACTACACTTTCTGCAAAGTCGCATCATGTTAGATAACTGCCACCTCCTCAGCAGTTCCACAGCTCCTTGTCTACAGTCATCTGCAGTCATGCATAGTCCAATTTATTCAATGACGCCATTAAAGAATTATGTAATCAAAGCGGGGACAAATGTCACGGCTGGATAAGGCAAAGAATTCCTACACAGAGGTAATTTACATGTTAATTGCCTCTTTTGGATTGAACATGCACCACAATTTGATGGTAAGAATTTAAAGGAGGTTGCTGCCTTTGTAGATTCTGTCATTACTGTTAAAATGATATTTCACCGGAATTAATCTCTCTCCAAACTCATTCATGTACATTTTCATGCACGAGGAAATTTTAAGATCATTTTCAAATACAGTAGCCGTGTAAGCTATTGAATAGTATGAAGCCAAATTTAACAACCTTTCTGGCAAAATCAAGGAAATAATTATTGGAAATTTGCAGAGTACTTTAATGTTGCATGTTAACAGCACATACCAGATAGTCTATAATAAACAGTTTTCTATTGAGATCAAAGTCATTATATCTTTGCTTTCTCGATTTTCGGAAAGCTTTTGCTGAATTTCTTGCAAAATTTAGAGAATGGGAAGTTGATAAATCTGAAATTTTGACATTTCTTTCTTCTAACATTGTCAACAATGCCATCATAGACAATGCGTGTATGTATTTATTTTCAAACAACATAGATGTTAACAATCATAATTTGAAAATTTTAAGATCATTTTCAAATACAGTAGCCGTGTAAGCTATTGAATAGTATGAAGCCAAATTTAACAACCTTTCTGGCAGAATCAAGGAAAGTATTATTGGAAATTTGCAGGGTACTTTAACGTTGCATGTTAATGGCACTTATCAGATAGTCTATAATATTGATGTTGTTGATGGAATGTGTAACGGATCAGAGTGTGTTCTGAAAGTAATTGACAATTGCATTGTTTGGGTGGCATTTAATAATGAAAATGTTGGCAGACATTTAAGAGCACATAATAATCATTTGTAGAACAGATTTAATGCTGATCAAACCTGGACACCAATTTTTAAACTATTTTTGGAAGGGATTTATAAGAACATAAAAATCATATGTCAATATACATTAAAGCCATTCTATTCCCAAACAATACTCAAGTCACAAGGCTGCACTTATCAAAGAGTCTTTGTTGACTTTAAATTTCGAATTCTAACATATGGACACCATTATGTCAGCTTAAGTCGAGTAAGAAATAAGAACAATTCACTAATTCAAAACCTTAATATTGAAAAGTATCAAGTCAGTAGAAATATTAAGGATGTCATAATAGAACTGCGTGCTTCTGCTTTGCAATTATAATTATACATATGTAAAATACCTATTTATTATATGATTATATTTATGGTACAATGAATTGCATTAAATTTGAAATAATTTTAAGATGTCACTGACTTTGCTTGGAAATGTATTTCAGCAGTTGATGACATTTTAAAAATATTTTAGGAATATGAGCTCATTGTACAATTGCAATCTCTGTGGGGCGCAGTTCGCGACCAGTGTGGGTGTGCAACAGCACATGAGGTTAAAGCACCCCACAGAATATATTTTTGTTATGTTAATGTCTTTGAGTTATGTTTTGTTATTTGTAAATTATTTATTTTGTTTAGTTATTACTTATTTTAGTTTATTTTTGTTTAATAAATTTAGTTATATTTGTTTATTTAACTAAATCTTGAATAGACCTTAATTGATATTGGAAGGAATATAAAACCTTATTTTAAACTATAAACTGTGTTTTCAACGTCAATCAAAGCTATGCATTGTTTTTGTACACAGTAATGGTTCACATGGATAAGCAGTTGTAAGATTTATTTTATATTTCTTTAAACATCATATTGAAATGGATATAATTGATGTTTAATTTAGTGCAATTGGGTTACAGTTGATTGATCTCAAAACACAAAGGAGTATGTATTCATGTACATTTTCATCCATGAAGAAAGGAAAATGTAGGTATCAATTTCCTAAATTTCCAATTGACATTTCACTAATTTTAACACCACTTAATGACGTCTCTGAAGAAATGAAAAAACAATTTAAATCTAACATGGTTTTTATAAGACAAACCTTAGAGCAATTAGTGAAACAAAAAATTTGTACAATTCCATGATTTTTTACACTTAATCAAATATCCTGCAGTTGCCTTACCACATGTGTTCAAGGAAATGCATCTTTATTAACACTTATCCAGTGCACAAGAAATACGTAATGCTCAAACTTTTACATAACATCAAAGTGAATGAAAATGATCTATTTTTTAAGGATTTTTGTAGAATATTATAAAGTAAGACCAGCTAATTTAGAACATGTGTGTTTGCCAATATTTTCTGCAGACTATGACATAGTGTATAATAAGCCTCATTATCATGCTAATGACATTTATCACTTGGAAGGTAAAAAATTTTTGAGAAAGCAAAACTGTCGAAAAATAATATGCTATGTTGGATTTCTAAAAAGTGATGAAAATGAGGAATTGTTCAGGAAGCAAATCATCTTGTACCACCCATTTAGAGATGAGAATGCATTGAAAGGTCCAAATCTAACTTTTAAACAGCAGCATAGTTTTTTACAGGATAATGTAGTAGATTTTAGGGAAAATATGTCTTCATTTACTAAATCTCCAATATGTGAGTGATGATTTTCTCAATCCTGATGCTCTTACAGAAGACATTGAACCTCCTGCTATAGAAGAGCTGAATGCTCTTGATAATGCATTCTCATTTAACTTTGGGTATCTTCAAAGAAAATCAACAACTACTGTTGAAATGATGCTAATCAATTGCAAGCATTAAATAATAAACTTAATACTGATCAGCAGTTCGTAGATCATGTCTTGAGAAATTTTAATAGACATCAATTGTGTATTTTTGTCAGGCCCTGGTGGAGTGGGTAAAACACTCCTGATACATTCTTTGTATCAAAACATTAGTAGGGTCTGTTCAGAACACACTGCTGATCCAACATTAAATTTCTTTGGACTTTCAGCACCAACTGGTAAATGTGCTGTGAATATATCTGGCCAAACAATACATGACTTTTTTAAAATTAGCATCAAAAACTTAAAAAATTACAGTCTTCTATCAAGCAAAGAGGCTGATAAGTTAAGACTTATTTATGCTCAAATAAAACTTATTATCATAGATGAAATTTCACTAGTCGGCTACTATTTATTTAACACCATTGAAAGAAGAAAGAGAGATTTTTAACCCAAATAAGATCTTTGGAGGTATTAATGTTATTCCATGTTGAGATTTGTTTCAACTCCCTCCTGTAAAAGACTTTTATATATTTGAAACACCAACACAATTTTCTACAAATATTTTACTTGAGAATTTTGTTCTCTTTGAATTGAAGAAAAACATGATAGTTGGCAATGAACATGCTTTTGCTGAATTTCTTGCAAAATTTAGAGAAAGGGAAGTTGATAAATCTGAAATTTTGACATTTCTTTCTTCTAACATCGTCAACAATGCCATCATAGACAATGAGTGTATGTATTTATTTTCAAATAACAGATGTTCATAATCATAATTTGAAAATTTTAAGATCATTTTCAAATACAGTAGCCGTGTAAGCTATTGGACAAGTATGAAGCCAAATTTTACAACTTTTCTGGCAAAAGGGCTGAAATACTGGAGACCCCTTTTTTCTTTAACACTCGTGGGAGGCCAGTAACAAATGCTTCCGCCTTGGTTGCAAAAATGCAAGATAAGTTGAAAATTAAGTGAGTACATGCTACGCATGCCAGGAACAAGTACTCTGCAAAAACTAAAGAGATGTTTCCAGACAAGAATAATACTTGTAAAATAGAAGCCATTAAGCTCCTTAGTCATATGAAGCAGATTAACTATCATTATTAAGGAGGTGACAATTTGGAGCTACTACTTGAGGCAGCAAACACCCTTCAGACGATTAGGGAGTCTGCAAAAACTCAAGCTAGATAAGTGGATCTCATGTCAGCATTCTATAATAGCTTGAGCATTTCCACTAACATACCAAAAAAAATCTGAGCTCCAAAGAGCAAATGTCAAAAGCGAATATTAATGAGACAACTGTCATTAAGCAGGGCTTTTTTTAATATAATATATATATATATATATATATATATATATGGCTTTTTTTAATATAATTTAATATATATA
>CABFPE010000879.1:124065-143719 GCA_900660155.1 Hofstenia miamia | reverse complement strand
GGTTAAGATACTGTGGGACTTCAACATACAGACGAGCAAAGTGATAGAAGCACTGAGGCCAGACATAGTAGTTGTAGACAAAGAGAAAAGATTAGGAACAGTGATAGACATAGCAGTACCAAAGGACAGAAATATAGAAAGCAAGGAGAAAGAGAAGATAGACAAGTACAGAGAGTTAACAGAGGAAATAGAAAAGCTGTGGAAGTTGAAGAAAGTTGAAGTAGTCCCGGTAGTTGTAGGAGCACTAGGAGCAGTGAGTAAGAAGCATAAGAGATACTTGGAGGAGTTGGGAGTACCAAAGTGGGGAGGAGCAGTAGAACAAAAGGCAGCATTGTTAAGAACACTTAGAGTCCTGAGGAAAGATCTCAGACTACCTGCGAACTGGTGAGTTCCCCGAGCTGAGAGGGATACCAGCATGAAGCTGTGAGATGAGAGAAGAAGAATAATAATAATTATTATTATTTCCTTTTTTTCTCACAGCTTCATGCTGGTATCCCTCTCACCAGTTCCCAGGGAGTCTGAGAGCTTTCCTCAGGACTCTAAGTGTTCTTAACAATGCTGCCTTCTGTTCTACTGCTCCTCCCCACTTTGGTACTCCCAACTCCTCCAAATATCTCTTATGCTTCTTACTCACTGCTCCTAGTGCGCCTACTACTACCGGGACTACTTCAACCTTCTTTAACTTCCACAGCCTTTCNTCTATCTTCTCTTTCTCCTTGCTTTCTACATCCATGTCCTTTGGAGCTGCTATGTCTATCACTGTTCCCAATCTTTTGACTTTGTCTACAACTACTAGATCTGGTCTCTGTGCTTCTATTACTTTATTCGTCTGGATGTTGAAGTCCCACAGTATCTTAAACTTCTCATTTTCTATGATGCCCTGTGGCTTGTGCTCATACCACTTGTCTCTTGCTTCTAACCCGTGCTGCCTGGTCAAGCTCCAGTGTACCATTCATCTCAGCTTGTCATGCCTGAAATTATACTCAGTCTGTGCCAACTTCTCACACCCTGCTATCAGATGATCTACTGTCTCACACTCTTTCTTACATAGCCTACACTTATCACTTACTTCCATTCTTCTATCTATATGCTTTTTCACCCAGTTTGTTCTTATTGCTTTCTCCTGTGCTGCCATTATCAGTGCTTCGGTTTCTCTTTTCAGTTCTGCCTTCTTTAACCAATTGTTGCTTTCAATTCTGACACACTTCTGTGTTTCTCCAGTATTATCCATGCATTGCCTTCTGCCTACACCTTGATTTTCTCTCTAATTCCATCCTACTCTGGTATGCTGTCTTTCCTTCACTCTCAGTTCTTATATTCCTTAACTCCTTAGTGACCTCCAGTAGTGACCCTCTAGGTTGTGCTTCTACGTATCCCTTTAGCCCGTGTGCTTCTGCTTCTACAGTTTCTTCTATACTTAGTAGTCCTTTCCCTCATTTATGCTTTGCGATGTACAGCTTATCAACATCTGCGTTTAAATTAAATGCTCTCTGCTGCTAGTATCTTCCTTATCTCCCTGTCTAGCTCCCTAATTTCATTCTTGTTCCTGCCGAATATCTCAACACTGGGAGTACCAAAGTGGAGAGGAGCAGTAACACAGAAGGCGGTATTGTTAGGAACAGCTAAAGTCCTAAAGAAAGCTTTCAGACTCCGTGGGAACTGGTGAGTTCCCGATCTGAGAGGGGATACCAGCATGAAGCTGTGAGAAGAAATGAAATAATAATTATTATTAGTGCTGCTTGTCGTTATTAAAGTAGACATTGGACAATAGTTTTCAAAGGACTGGTATGGAATAAAATTATGACCAAATCTAAAGCTATTAAATGGGACTGAAACAAATTTATTTTATTTTCGCATAATATTAATATTACATGACAGAGAATATAATCAGAAATTCGCAGATTTGTCCATATTTTTCTTCAAATTGTTTTTGCATATTTTCATGAAAAAGTATTTATCAACAATTCAAGAAAATGAATATTGTGTTTTGTGAAGTAGATGTGTTCAAAAAAGAATCAATCAGTGACTGAATTTGAGTATGTCATAATATACAGTAGTACGTCAACCAATGATTTTGCAAGAAATGCCATTAATTGTTGTGTGTTCTATTTTACGTCACTGCAAGTATTTTGGGTTCTTATCTGGAATGATCACAAAACGTCACTACTTAATCAAGCTTTGCGGATGACGTCATTTCAAAAACTGAAGGGAATAATTGTATGAGAAGCTGGAAACTCTATTTATGAATACTCAGTAGCTTCAAATGATGAATCGCTCGATAACGCATAAATCAACCTGTTGAACGCAGGAATGCTAAAGACTGCTCCCCTAAGTTCAACGAAATTGAAACAGTTTTCTCCACAACGGGTGAAACATTGCGCCCAAATTTCTATCTAAAAAAGCGCAAAGACTAAAGAAAAAATATAACAAATAATGCATAAGATTTATAGCTTGTTAATATACAATAACTACACAAATTTACATAGTTCCTCATTGCTTGCTGTTCTTGGAAGCTCCAACGCTTCCAACTTTTCTGGATTAATCAAGCTTCATTTTGACCAGCATGAGAGAAAATTCTCTCATACTGAGAAACCGTTGGCTGAATGCAGAACACCTTCTTAAAATGGATATATCCATTTTAGTTATCTATGATAAAATAACTGTAAATAAATTTTCTTGAGAATGTAAAGAACTAACTGATATTAATCAGCTAATGTGTCTATCATGCAATCAATAAACTTCCTATGCTGCATGCAAACTAACTACTTAACAATTGCGCTAAATGGGCCTGCATGTTTTTGTTGTTTCGAAGTCTTTCTGTGAAATGATGCAATGTGCATTGTAGCGCTGCTGTTTGTTTAAAGGAAGTATTTGATAGAACTTGGGGCAATTGCGTTTTGTTCATCCATGTATTTAATTGAAAGCTTCTATTGAAATTTTTAACTTTATTGAACTTGAAGTTTTCACTGGGATTAAGGTAAGATGAACTTGGGAAATTTAATTTATTGATCTTTTAAATAACTGCAGTTTTTTAGTGTTGGCATGGAACTCCATCATTTTGAAATAAATTTGGCAATTAGTCACATACATTGTTGCTTGCAATCTTCATAAAATGAATTTTTATGAATTGTGGTGTTTGATTACGTACTAGAGCTGTCCCACTACCTTTGATATCAATTACTACAGTGTACAGAAATGAATACCATATTTATTAGGTATATAATGATTTTGAATTGTTGTATTTATAGAAATCGTTTGTGCAAATTTTGTACCAAGTGCGTCCGAGTCTTCTATTGAACACTACATTTAAGAATTTGTTCTTTGATGTTTTGAAATTTTATTATACTGATGTTTTACTAGTGCTTTGAAATACATGCCCTGACAATTTATGGCAACAGGTTCATGAAAACGTTTCAATCAATGCCTTGTTTACGATGAATACCGAATGCGTCTTAATTGAATTTTGTTTAGCTGATACCAGACGCACGCAAGCGAACATTTCGTCAGTGTTGATTGTGAAACTCATTGTGGCAGATGCAGTTAAGGTAAGCACATTTTGATGAATTATTTTTTGATTTATTACCTATGCATTTAAATAAAGTTGATGTCTGTGAAATTGCTGTACTTATTTTTTCAGTTTGTTTTCTCGAATGCGTCTTAATTGAATTTTGTTTAGCTGGTACCAGACGCACGCAAGCGAACATTTCGTCAGTGTTGATTGTGAAACTCATTGTGGCAGATGCAGTTAAGGTAAGCACATTTTGATGAATTATTTTTTGATTTATTACCTATGCATTTAAATAAAGTTGATGTCTGTGAAATTGCTGTACTTATTTTTTCAGTTTGTTTTCTCGAATGCGTCTTAATTGAATTTTGTTTAGCTGGTACCAGACGCACGCAAGCGAACATTTCGTCAGTGTTGATTGTGAAACTCATTGTGGCAGATGCAGTTAAGGTAAGCACATTTTGATGAATTATTTTTTGATTTATTACCTATGCATTTAAATAAAGTTGATGTCTGTGAAATTGCTGTACTTATTTTTTCAGTTTGTTTTCTCGAATGCGTCTTAATTGAATTTTGTTTAGCTGGTACCAGACGCACGCAAGCGAACATTTCGTCAGTGTTGATTGTGAAACTCATTGTGGCAGATGCAGTTAAGGTAAGCACATTTTGATGAATTATTTTTTGATTTATTACCTATGCATTTAAATAAAGTTGATGTCTGTGAAATTGCTGTACTTATTTTTTCAGTTTGTTTTCTCGAATGCGTCTTAATTGAATTTTGTTTAGCTGGTACCAGACGCACGCAAGCGAACATTTCGTCAGTGTTGATTGTGAAACTCATTGTGGCAGATGCAGTTAAGGTAAGCACATTTTGATGAATTATTTTTTGATTTATTACCTATGCATTTAAATAAAGTTGATGTCTGTGAAATTGCTGTACTTATTTTTTCAGTTTGTTTTCTCGAATGCGTCTTAATTGAATTTTGTTTAGCTGGTACCAGACGCACGCAAGCGAACATTTCGTCAGTGTTGATTGTGAAACTCATTGTGGCAGATGCAGTTAAGGTAAGCACATTTTGATGAATTATTTTTTGATTTATTACCTATGCATTTAAATAAAGTTGATGTCTGTGAAATTGCTGTACTTATTTTTTCAGTTTGTTTTCTCGAATGCGTCTTAATTGAATTTTGTTTAGCTGGTACCAGACGCACGCAAGCGAACATTTCGTCAGTGTTGATTGTGAAACTCATTGTGGCAGATGCAGTTAAGGTAAGCACATTTTGATGAATTATTTTTTGATTTATTACCTATGCATTTAAATAAAGTTGATATCAGTGAAATTGCTGTACTTATGTTTTCAGTTTGTTTTCCCGAATGCGTCTTAATTGAATTTTGTTTAGCTGGTACCAGACGCACGCAAGCGAACATTTCGTCAGTGTTGATTGTGAAACTCATTGTGGCAGATGCAGTTAAGGTTAGCATATCTTTTTCAATTCTGTCTCCACTTAAACACAACTGATATCAGTGCAATTACTGCATTTATTTTTTGTGGTGCTGCTTTAAAATTATCTATTAAATCTCTAGATGGTTTGTCTGTTAGATTTGTTTCCAATTAAATTTTGAATTTCTGCTTGTCACAAAATCTTTATTGAAATTCTGTTATTACGTATCATTTGCACTACACAAGTTTGTTGTCGTCTTTGCGATGCGCATATTTGCCAGAGAATTGTATCTGGAATGTTAAATTATTATATTCTAAGAAATAATTCTTAATTTTTCATCATTTATCTTAGTTTGTGCTTGAAAAATTCTAGTCAAACATCATTCAGAAAGAATGTACAAAAGCTTCAAAATGATATCATCATTCAAAAAAATGTTTTACGTAGTGGCAAAGTAAGATTGTCCAGGATCTGTAGATTGCAAATCTTCCTGATGCTATATATTGCACGCTGGGATCTCGGGTAATTTATGTAGATTTCATTAAATTTGAGCTGTTACTTCACCTTTACAATGATACTAGCTATTTATTAACTTTTACTATTAGCACAATTTAAAATATTAGCGAAAATATTTAACTGAAAATGACAAGTACGAATTTAGTGTGTTGAATATTGAAATTAAAATTTTGACAGGTTGCATTCAGATGTAAGTTTAATCAGCTCAATGATTTCTTAAGAAATTTTATGAGCCTATAAAAAATTTTTAAACGCTTATAGCTCAAAAACACTTAACGCCGTACTCTGTCTGAAAGCACCACATGATAGATCTCCGCGAGTATTGGCAATTCAATAACATCTAGAGACCAATAAATGTTATATTAAATCTCATTTAACCCTAGTTCTACTGAGGGTGGCGATTTTGACCACCTCATTTTTATATCTGACGTCATTTAATATGACTACGTAAGCGCCACCACTGCTTTACTTTCATTTTATGGATGTCCGGAACCCATAGAACACATTTTGTTCATCGGATCTATATATGTTGACAAAATCACGGAAACGTGCAGATTTCAACAGCTTAGAATTTGCCCTGTGGCTTTGATTCGTTGATAATAAACCAATGACAATCATTGCTGCTCTGATTGATAACAGCAGACTGCAGAAGCTCACATTCAGCGTCATGGTGGCAAGGTTACCTGGACAAGCTAAATCGCAAGCTCAACCTGCGCTTTTTGTTACAAATAAAGATGAACAAGGTATCAACGACGATATTGATAGTGACAGTGATTCAGATGAAAATATATCCGATTTGAATGACATCCACGAAGAACAAGCCACTGAACCCGCTTCACAATCTTCAGTAAGTGGATCCAGTGCTGGTGACGTATTAGAGAACGAAGAATGGAAGGCAGAAATGGGAACTTATAGTCGCATGAGCCACCTATCAAAAGCGGAGACGTTGGGAGAACACTTTGCATCACACAGGAGGACCGACTGATTGTGCTAAGAAGACCTCTCTTCTGGAAACGTGGGAGTTACTCTTTCCTGATGAGGATCTCGCTAAAATTGTTCAAAGTACGGTGAAGAAGGCAGAAGCAGCAGGTGAACATAAAGAACTTTTTGTAAGTAGCTTGAAAGCAGCGATTGGATTCATGTANCTAATTACCAAAAAAGTTCTAGCTATTTTTTTTAAAAATATAGTAAAGATTGTGTGAAAAATAAGGAAAAACTGATATACTTTAAATCCACCATACTAGTTTACACATTAAAACTCTGAAAGTCTGAAAGTCATTTTGTTGAAAACAACAAATGTGGATACTCCTTGATTTTTGGTTTTTCAGTTAGTTGAATTACACCTCTGACAAGATCATGCTCATCACCCCTTTCTATTGCTTGTGAATATCTTTTGGGGAGATAGAGAAACTCATTTCTATCAAGATCAAGCCTGATAAATTCGCCATATCTGCTGGTCACCCTTCTTACATCAACTTCATTTTATGGATGTCCGGAACCCATAGAACACATTTTGTTCATCGGATCTATATATGTTGACAAAATCACGGAAACGTGCAGATTTCAACAGCTTAGAATTTGCCCTGTGGCTTTGATTCGTTGATAATAAACCAATGACAATCATTGATTTCAGCACTTTATACTCTGAATATTGGGTAGCCAATAAAAACCAAGAAAAATCAAGAGCCAATAAACATTAGAAGATCTCAAGCTGGCCTGCGCTTTTTGTTACAAATAAACATGGTTTTAAATTCCACGACGATATTGATAGTGACAGTGATTCAGATGAAAATATATCCGATTTGAATGACATGAATATATGACAAGCCACTGAACCCGCTTCACAATCTTCAGTAAGTGGATCCAGTGCTGGTGACGTATTAGAGAACGAAGAATGGAAGGCAGAAATGGGAACTTATAGTCGCATGAGCCACCTATCAAAAGCGGAGACGTTGGGAGAACACTTTGCATCACACCGGTTAACTGTGTTAATTTTAGACAAAGTATTTAAGATGTGTGTTTATTTATGTTCTCTTTCCTGATGAGGATCTCGCTAAAATTGTTCAAAGTACGGTGAAGAAGGCAGAAGCAGCAGGTGAACATAAAGAACTTTTTGTAAGTAGCTTGAAAGCAGCGATTGGATTCATGTACTTTCGTGGTGCGACCTTTGATCAGAAAGTGCCTTTGTATGATTTGTACAACGACACAGCATCTTCTTTTTACATGACTTGTATGTCTAAAAACACTATTGAATACTGGCTTCGATTCCTACGATTTGACAATCATGAGACCAGAGAGGAAAGAAAACGCAATGATCGCTTCGCAGCAGTAAGAGAGTTGTGGAATTCGTGGAACAACAGTCTTCCATCTTTCTTCAACAGCAGTGGTAATGCAACTGTCGACGAACAGCTTGTTGTCCAGAACTCGATCTTCAAATAGAATCTTCATTTTGCAAAAACCAGGAAAATTCGGTGAGCTGATTCGATTGTCTTCTGACTCTGAATTTTGTTACTGTTTTCGGGGAAATCCCTATACGAGGGCAGCTGAAAACGAAGAACTGAAAGAACACAAGTTATCAAACAAGTGCAAAATGTTGGTGCTTCATCTTGTTTCTCCGGTTTTTTGGGCGAGGATGCAATACCACAGGTGATCGATTCTTCAGTAGGTATAACCTTGCACAAACGCTGTTAGGAAAGCAACTCAACTACCTTGGAACCATGATGTCTAACAAAAGGGAAATTCCACCAGTCCTCAAGAAGCCACAAACACCCTTTTGGCGGAAATGACAAGCAAGCTAACATGTATGCTATCAAGCTACAAAATCCAAGAAAGTCTTCATGATCTCTGCACAGCATCATGATAAACACATATCTCCTGACTCTGATTCCAAGGCAGATATGATATTACAGTACAATAGAACGAAGTGCGGAGTTGATTCATGTGATGAAATTGTGAAACGATATACAATGCCAAGTCTGTTATGGAGGTGGCCCATGGCTCATTTACAAAATATGCTATACATTACTGCCTTGAATGTTTGCACTATATTCAAAATGACGAACCCAAACTGGTGTGATGATTATCAGCTTTCAGACCGGCGGCATATGATAATCCAATCGGCGAAGGAACTTTGTCGCCACTACGTGAATAATAGACTTCAAGCTACTGGAGTCCAGTGACCTCAGAAGATCATTGCAAAAGTTTGTGGGTATTGTCGAAGTTCCCAGGAATATCGCAGATCAATCAGGAGCAACAGGCAGATGCAAAGCGTGCAAGGAGATTGGAAAAAGCACAAGAACCTTAAACAAAGCCTCAAAAGTTTGTGAACAATGCGAAAAATTCGTTTGTGCTTCACACACTTAACACAAAGTGACTTGTCTCGACTGTATTGACTCATAGAATTGCTCATAAAGGAACTTCTTTGTATTTTCATATTTAGTTATGCCAATTAAAATCAATTTCATGGACATTCAGCTTGTTTTTACTTAGGTGGTTAAAATTGCCACCCTCAGTAGAACTGCGTATATAAAATCGCTGAGTAGAACTAGAGTTAAGTTTGAATTTATAGTAAATTAAGCAAATAGAGTATATAACATTGAAGAGTTCAATAATTTCTTCAAGACAATGTGAAACAAACAATATATTCATTTATTTTTAACAAGAAAATAAATAATATATTTTATATAAACCCCTAGATTTCATGCATTCGTAAATATGAATTGATATGAATGTATAGTTGACTAAGTACAGGGTGTCTTAAACTTAGTCTTAAGATTTTACATCTTTAATTTTTGAACAATAGAATGGACTTCAACATGACTTCATACACACCTACTATATTTTATGATATTTTATTTGCATTTTGAAGTTATGAAATCGGCGACCTTTAACTTCAGTTATGACTTTGGAGTAAGAGTGCACTTTTGCTCTAATTGAACCCGAGAAATCGCTTTCTATGTTACAATTTTCTTGTCTTATAGCTATGTTAAAAACATTCCTAGATATTGGTGTCTCTCCAATAAGTCACTGCAATCATTTTTTCTATTCAACATTATTTGTCGTCAGCACACAATTGCTTGCTAGATATCAAAGAACAGAAAAAAGTGTACTTTTACTACAAATGCCATAACTGGAGTTAAAAATTGCCGATTTCAAAAATTCAACTCGCACTAGTGATTTTTATTTTACCTAAATACGAAACTATTTAGTTTACAAAATAGAACACAGCTTTCTTTACGTCAACGCGCACTAGCAATTTAATGATCACAGAAATTAAAAAATTCCTGCTTAATCTATTTTCGCGTTGATTAAACTATTGACACGTAAAATAAAAGTGTTTTCAATGGACTTTGCGTGCACTGCGATTAATTAATTGAACAATTCGTAAAAAATGAGTGACATTTGATTAATTCAGAAGTGAACCGTGACTTATAATTTATTGTTAAAATATTATTCTTACAAGCAGTTCAAAAAAACTTATGGCCATAGCTTTATAAAGTTTTTTTATATTTTGATATCCTACAAATTTGTGAACGCAAAATTGTTAATAATTGCGTATAATAAGTTTTATATCTATTATTGGAGAATAAAAAAATGTATTGCCGGGTGCGGTCTCACTCTCTCAGTGACGACACTTGTAACTATGACACGTTTCCAACCAGTGAGACAGAAAGTTCTTTAAGGACATTTGTATTTGCATGATGTTATTCGAACTAATTACAGTAATTGATCAAAACACTACGCATTCCTTCAAAACTAATTAAAGAACTTCATAGGGTGTTCCACTTCACACAATCTACCCTTGTGATAGTCCCTTACGTCTTTTTGTTAAATCATTTATTGCCGTAAGACATGCTGTGTTGTAATGAAATCCATTCTAAAATGAACGATTGAGTAGATTAAAAGTCACTAGTGCGCACTTGACAAAATTTTGATAAACTATTTATTTATAAATTATTTAGTTTGTAAATTAATCAATAGTGCGCGCTTAGCCTTAATTGAATTTTGTTTAGCTGGTACCAGACGCACGCAAGTGAATATTTCGTCAGTGTTAGTTGTGAAACTAATTGTGGCAGAATAAGTCCAGGTAAGCAGGTTTTGATGAATTATTTCTTGATTTATTACATATGCATTTAAATAAATTTGATATCTGTAATTGCTGTACTTATATTTTCAGTTTGTGTTTTACGCATTGTTTGCAATGAATACCGAAATTCAAAATTTACGTTTTATCAATTTCCCTTTTCATTGTGAATTTGTTTAAGAACACACTCTAATCCATTGCAAATTCCGTCATCAACATCAATATTATACACTATCAGGTATGTGCAAATTTCCAATAATACTACATTCCTTGATTTTTACAGAAAGGTTCTTAAATTTGGCTTCATACTTATCCATGGCGTCCACTGTTACATTATTTTCAAATGATCTTAAGATGTTCATATTATGATTGTTAATGTCAACATTGTTGGAAATTAAATACATATAATTATTGTCTAAGATATTGTTGTTGACAATGTTAGAAGGTAGAAATTTCAAAATTTGAGTTTTATCAAAATCATTGTCATTGCCTACTCTCGTGTTTTTGCATTATTTCAAATAGAACAAAATTCTCAATGAAACTATTACTGGAAAGTTGTAGGTGGTTCAAAGATGCATAAGTCCTTTCTGGAGGGAATTGAAATAAATCTCCACATACAATAATATTAATACCTCCAAAGATCCTATTTCATCGATGAAGAGGTTGAGCCATTTTTCTATTGATAATGACTTGGTTGTCTCCAAGTATTTTTGTTTAATAACTTTCTCCGTAATTCGCTGTGGTAAAGGCTGCCAGGTAGCATGAATAATAGCAAAGAGCTTACTAACCTCGTCAATTCGCATAAGTTTTAGAAACTTCATATGCAGGCTTATTTTTCGAAAAATGGCCGTCTTGCATACGAGCTTCAGATCTAAACTTCTTGCACTCAGGGAATCTTGAACCTTTCAAATATCCGCATCATCATTAGTTGCTCTTCTGACATTAGATTTATTCGGAATCTTTTAGGGATTTTGAGTGCATCATAAAATGCTGATGCAGGATCGTCTCTTCTTCTTGGAACTACGGCAGAATCTCTTATCATCTGAACTGTACTGAGTTTGATGAGGCTCCAAGTTGTCAATTAAAATACAAGCTAAGACCATAGGAGACAACAAAGATATCACTAAGTTCAGAGGATTCATGTGGCATAAGTGAAGCAGAGGAAATCTAAGATTATTGCAGAATTGGATTTAAACAGCTTTAATATGAGGAAGCTCTTGTATATCTTGGTCACACCAATATTTTTTATACAGTTCAATTGACTTCTCATAGCAGACACCTGACCAAGATATGTTTAATGTGCTGAGTCATATTAAAATTGATTTTTATTCATAAAACATGTCCCAAGAAGGTCCTACTGCTTCTGAAATATCTTCACTGCGTTTTGGAATTTAGCAATAATAAAGTGGAAAAGTTTTGCCGATTACATCTTGTCATATTGTTGTAAAAGAAGCAAATTATTTGTTTCATTCTCTTGATATCTTGCTTTTCGAATTGTATGTAATATATAGCAACAATACACCATCTTTTTCTTAAATTTGTCCACGCACAAGTTTGTGACTTCTTGAGAACACATTTTCTTGTTCCAAGATTTTTCGTATGAACTTCATCACCTCAAGTCGCCCATTCAATAGGACAATTTTAAATTTTATATTCTCTGCATACAACAGTCTTTATTGTGCTGACATCTTCGGTAAACTGCTGATATGTAGCTGCAATCTCATTTTTCCAGATTGAAAAAGTGTTCCCAAGAACATCATGCCAAATCAAGATCAAAGGAAGTTTTCCTGTACTCAACTTTTGAAATCCTCTCTTTTGATTGTTTGGAACAACATTCTGAGTACAAAGTTTTGTGGATAAGATTGACGTAAACGGCATCCTCATCTTGCAAAAATTGAAAAGTCCTTCATTGCCTGTTCTTTTAAAGCATTCTCATGATGAACCAAGCATGAGCCAGCAATAATGAATGCATGATAATATTGAGTTTTAAGATGAGCGACGGTCATAATTTTTTAATGAATGATATAATGTCTGTATTAAGGGTTCATATATATATAGAAATCATACTGTCCAATCAAATTAATGCAATAAAACTGTTATCAGTAAGTTTGATAAGCAGAAGTTATCAATTAGCTTCTCTAAGCAGGTGTAACTTTTAATTTCCATTCGAATAAAAGTAGTCCGAAGGCAGGTGTAACTTTTAATTTCCATTCGAATAAAAGTAGTCCGAAGTTGATAGAGGAAGTAATTGCAAAGTTATTAGGGTCCGAATTTTAAACTTAATTTTCCAAAAGTCAATATTTCAAAGAAAAAAATATTTCAATGCTGTTCACACTAGACCTATTAGAATACAATTTTAAGCAACTTTTCTAGATGTAACTTTTAATTTCAATTTGAATAAAGTGGTTTGAAGTTGAAATAAAAAATATTCAATGAGGCATTAATTGTGAAATTTAAATATAATATTTCTAAGAACATATTTTTAGAATAAATATTGCTTTAACTTGAGCTATAGCTCCTTTGACCAGACTAGACTCAAACTAACAATCTCTCATTAAAAATGAGTGTGTTGATTTTACACGACTGTTCAATATTATTTTTGTATTTTTTTAAATAACTAACTACATTAAATGTAATAAATTATCAAATTTTATTGCAACTCTTCCACATCACCCTGGAGGTTGTTGCAAGATGCGTTGGATTTTTTATAGTGGAGCAATTCCCAGTAGGCCTACCCGAATTCACCACGTGGAGGTGCCAATTTCGACTTCTTCTTTTTCTTTTGGTTTTTTGATTTTTTTGGTTTTTTGTTTTTTTCAATTTTTTACTAACACAAAAATACATAAATATTATAAGAAATATTTATATATTTAAAATCACATGATAAGTCTATTTGCAATATATAAATATTATAAGAAATATTTATATNATCATGCCTGTCACTGCACTAGGACGTTGCCCATATTTTAATTGTATCATGCAGTCCATGAAGGAATTATAATTTACAATAAAATCATCAGATATATTATGTTGGGCTAAGCCCTCATCAATAATTAGTTTAAGCTGATTATAAGTCAAATTGCATTCAAGGGCATCAAACGTTTTAAGTAATTTGTAATTCTTTGCCCACTTTGTATTGTTTATTTACATTGACTCACATTTTGAATAAACATTGCCCCATGAAAGGGTTGCTTTTTTTAAATGTTCTAGATCTTTTGAACATATGTCACTAGCCATGTAACCTGAAAAGCTTAAAAACTCACAGAAGGCTCTCAAAGACTTATGGTAATTGCTAATAGTCCTTGGAAGGCAAATATTTTAAATTTGGCTACTAGCTTCTTCTAGACTAGCACGATCTTTGAGAATGCTTTGAGGGAACTTCTTTCGTGGTTCTGAATTTTCATTTATAGCAATGGCTTTACTCAAAAGGCGCTTGACGTTATTAGAATTTTTTAGCTCCCTTTCTTCCAGATTTCTTTGCGAGGTCTTCTTCAAATATTGAGAAAATTTGGTGATTTGAAAATGATGGCTTTATATCATAAAATCCTGCCTCTTTCATTTCGAATGTGATGGCATTTTGCACACATTCAAACTCATCTTCACTTTCTTCATCTTCAATTTGCAGGTAGTCTTCCTGTTCTTCTTCTTCTTTCTTCTTCTTGACTTTGTTCTGGAATGATGCCAAGATCTCCACTATGAGAGCAGCATGGAAGTTCTAAAGAAGGTGACAGGTGTGACTCATTATTAGTGGAGTTTTGGTTATTTGGTGTGGGTTCATTATTGGAGGTAGTGTTTCCTTCACTAGTTTAACAAGAAGACTGTAAACTGGATTTCTTTTGATTTCTAGGGAAAAATGACCTACGTTCTCAAGGATTTCCTTAACTTCATTAATAGAAAACATTTCTTTATTATAAAAATCCATAATTTTCTCTAAGCTTAAAATTTGAAAATTATTGTTATTGGCATAGGTGATGTTACGGAAATCTTTTATTAATGATTCAGCCTCAGGCTTTGTTTTAGAATGGACAGTTATTAGGTATCTTAAAAGATTTCTACCTATATCAGAATTACACAATTGGCAAATGACAAGCAATCTTGATTCACTAATGTCAGAAAGCAACGCTGTGTTTCCAAAAAAAGGTTTGCTGCTCATTTTAAAAAAATCATGCAAGTAAAAAAATGAGTAAATTAAAAAATCAAGTACAGAAAAAACGTGTTAAAAAAATAAAAATACAGATAGCAAAAGCTATAGAAAAGTCCTTTGAGGTTGTAGCAGTTATAAGTCGCCAATTGAACGTATCACAAGACCATAAATGCATTAAATATTATAATAAAATAGTCAGATCATTTTGTTGAAGACCTTCATCTACCTTTCCTTTTATTAAGAAATATGATTGCATGCATTCATCTGGTGTAAAAGTATTAATAAGTGGGCATGTTTTAGCCTACTTTGTATTTATTTGTTGAGATTCATGTTTAGTGTTATTCTTACCCCAGGATAAAGTAGCCGCCCCCGTAGAAGATTAACATCATCTACTGAAATGTTTTGTGATCTTAAATAACCTGAGAACTTAACAAAATCACAAAAGGCTCTAATTGATTTCTGATAATTACTCAATGTTCTATGCAAACAAATATCAGAAATACTCAAACAAACTTGTTTAATTGCAGAAAGATTGTTAAGAATACTTAAATTAAAATTTTTTGGGGTTCTGTGCAGTTGTTTTCAATTGATTTAGCTTTACTTAAAAATCGTCACATATAAGCTTTAATATCAACAAAAAAGTAAGCTATGACCTTGAAAATTACCTAAACAGTTTCGCCAGGTTTTTTTGATGCTATTAAATGTTTATAAATTTTAACCAATCAAAAATAGTCTTCAAATTATTCAAAATTTCAATTAAGAAATTTCAGGCTCAAGCGTATGTTATCACATACAGTAACATTCCCGAACATAGGGTAACAGTACCAGAATTTAAACACTTAACTAGTCAATACTATCATTTGTGGTGTAAATTTATGCCAAGTAACTTGTTGAAGTGAATATTTACAAATATTTTATGTCAGAAAGTCAAACTTCTTATAAAGGCTTATAAGCCTTTTTCCTACATGGCATCAATTTTCATTTTAAACTAGAAATAAATATCAGATATTATGTTATTTTAATCTAATTATAGTTTTTATGCAATTATATGAAGTTTAAAAAAAAGGTCTATAAGCCTTTTTTTTCGGGACTTATAAGCCTTTAAATGCTTATAAGTCCCAAGAAGCTCCTACTGCTTCTTAAATATCTTCACTGCGTTTTGGAATTTAGCAATAATAAAGTGGAAAAGTTTTGCTGATTACATCTTGTCATATTGTTGTAAAAGAAGCAAATTATTTGGTTCATTCTCTTGATATCTTGGTTTTTGAATTGTATGTAATATATAGCAACAATACACTTCATGACATCAAAATGTGTGCAAAATATTATTTTATAACCTTTCGGTCTTGTTGGCCTGAAATTATTTACGTTAAACTTGCAACATATTAGATGAATGATTTGAACAAAAATAGTTAACATAAATTGTCTTAAATCAGTACGTCACAGCTTTATCAAGGCATTTCGTGTACCTTGATCGGGCCTAGAATTAATCATTTGTTGGGATCCGCACGCAGGTTTTATTACATAGATTACATTATTATCAACCTTCAGTATTTTGAAATATTTGTGTTTAGATTATTGAAGAAATCAATTGCTTACATATCTACAATGCCTAATGTAAAGGTACATAATTTTGTTCATACATGATAAATTGGGTTCTGTTTTTATATTATGAGAAAGCTGATGGACCTATCTGAATTAAATTTTTCTTCCCACTAGAATGTTTGTTACACTGCAATTTTCCGTAATTTTTCTCCTCTCCTTACGTTTCGTAGTATTTTGATTTAATTGAAAACAATCGTTTTTATTCAATAATTAAATGCAAGTTGAACATTTGGCTTTAAAAAACAATATACTTTGTAAATGGCCGATAATGTTATAGATATTGACCCTATATAAATTACTAATATGAGTAGTTTTTGATTTTTCGCTCCTCGCCCCACTGTATCAAAAAATATTGGCAACAAAATAGTTTATTTTATGAGAATTGTTTTACAAGATCTTTGTGACAATCAAACTTAAAATAAGAAAAATATAACATTTTCATTTGGCGCTATGCTTTGAACACCGAAAATGATAGCTAAAATGTTTATATACCTTCCCAATGATGCCAGATGAGAATTAAAGGTGTTTTTCCTGTATTAAAATTTCGAAAGGATCTGATTCTTACGATGCAATGCCTCATCATGCAAAGTAGACTTTTGAGACAAAAATGGAGATATCCTTCATCATTGGGTTAGACTGGGGATGAAGGCGTGATAGAAGTCTGATTTTAGATAACTTTTAGATATTTGTTTTTCTTGCTTATATTCAGTGGGCGCAGAAACAATGCTCTACACACGTGCACATGAATGGAGATTACTTATGTTAAATATCATGCATTTAATTACTAAAAAACAAATGTAACATAAAATGCCTTGTAATTTGACATTCAAAATCTAAACAATTGTGTACTAAGCATGATATAATGTAGCTGATAAATGCATTGTAAAATTTTTTAAATATGAATGTAAAAAAAATGTATGTCAATGTAAATTATTAACTAAAGCATTTTAGGATTTTTCAATCCTACATGCACCCTAATAGTTATAATCAACTCGCTCCAAGTTGGCAAAGAGTTTGATTGCTTCTTTTCAATTACTGTTGTTCTTGTCAAGAAACATGTCTTCCACCAATTTAATAAATTTCTTGGGCTTTTGAAAGGAATTTCAGAAATGTTCTTTTCACATGAGGGGGCAAAATTTCCTACATGCTCAAGGATTTCCTTACCTTCAGTAAATAATTGAGAATGTTTCCGTATCTAGAAGTCCTTAATTTTTAAGACTTATTTGGAAATCATTATTTGAGTACGTAATTTTACGAAAGTTTTTAATGAAAAAGTGTATGTATAATATACACATGATGTATATGTAGACTTTAAAAATATCGAATTTTAGCACATTTCAACTCAATTTCAAGATCACGCATTTCTTTTTGATTGTTAACCACAATTAGTTTAGCAAATCAATACTTTCATCAAATCTAAAAATAATTTTTTCCATGCCTAAAATTTTACCAGAATATTCATTATCATGCTTTAATATTAAATTTCAGCTGCGTTGTGCATTTGTAAAAATTAATCTATTTTTAATCCAGAGAATAATGTTAAATCGATTTAGCATATTCAATTAGATTTGAAGTACAAGTACAAAAGTTCTTATTTAAAAGTAAATAATGTCTAAAAGTTGTCAAAAAATGTTTTTGAAATTCGGCCAGATTTCTTAAATTGTTAAGGTGTTCTGATATCTTGTGGTGCAACAACAATCTTTGTGCAGAACTTTTGTAGATTTTCTAATGCGTTTGTACAAAACTTCGAAATGTTGAAACTGATGCTTGGCCATATACATCATTACTATTAACGAAGATGATCACTAGGGAATATTTTTGGTTGTGTGCTTATAATGCACCCCACCATCTTCAATGTCTGAATCTGAAATTCGACAGTTAGGCAGTGACGCACCAATGATTAGAGTCGAAGCAATTATGTATTTAATAATCAGAATGAATATGATTAAAGAGCGCGGCACATTCGAACTATGCAGGAATGCACAACAATTGTATTAATTTGAAATCTATTTTAAGCAATTTTTTTGTGTAAATTTCAATTTTCAATCGAATAAACATGTTTTCGCAAATTTATTAATGTGCGAATTTTGAAGCATTTTTCGCTAAAGTCGTTGTCTCTAAAAAAATATTCAATTTTTTATAGTACTAGACCTCTTTTTATTTAATTTTAAGTAACTTTTGTACATGTAATATTTACTTTCCAATTAAATAAACTTGGTTTGAAGTTGATAGGACATGTATTTGCAAGGTTACTAAAGTTCAAACCACTCTCTAAAGCCTGGGCATTTTCATCTTTCTGCTACCTAATCATCATTCATCTTACTGCTTCGTTAAATCCATTGTTCTAAGTATCACCCAAAGTCACCATGTGGAGCTGCCATTGTCGGCTTCTTGTTTTTTGCTTTTTGGATTTTTTTGTTAAAATTAACGTCTAAAAAATTGTCTACATTTTAAGATTAAGTTTTTTTCACACTGATATGTCGTGTGCACACCAACTTTTTCGTAGAACTGTCCACTAACTAATTTATGTCCCCTTATAAAAGAAACATTTTCTTTTTCTAATCTTTCTAATTGTAATCATGACTTCTTCTTGAAGACATCAATTCAAAAGTACCACTTTGAATTTAATATTCTCAGCAGACACTGGAAATAATTTATTGAAATATATTTTGAACCAAAAATGAATTATTTTTATTTTAAGAACAAAAAATAAATAATTGCAATTATTATTTTTTTTGCAATTATTTTCAAAATTACAGCACACAAGATAAAAACATTATTCAATGATTTTCAACAGTTACTCAGCAGTTTCTTTATTGAGAGCCAAATCCAGCACTGAGGAATCCCAAAATCGCCTGTTAACCTTCAAGAACATGACGATTTCCAATTGCATGGGTGTCATGTTTTTGCGATGTGGACTCATGACTTGCTTAGCCAAATTTTCACCTAATATAGAATTGCTGATAGCATTCTCCAGTAGTGGTGAATGAATGATAGTCGAGTTCTTTTCAAGATAATTTAGGAATAGTGGAAATTCTTCTATCAAAGAATCGAAGAGTATGCGCACATCCCCAAGGTTAATATCTTCTTCCTGTAATTTAAGTGTGACAGAATTAATTTTTTGGAGTGCTGAGAATAAGGTTTTCAGTTCTAGCGCCTCTGTCGGCGAAAGTAACAAAACAGCCATATTCGTGTCTGTGCTGTCAATGAACAGTGTCAATTCAAAATATCGCCTAATCATTGCAAACATTGAAGACCACCTTGTAGCATTTCGAAGAACGGGACGAAGAAATGTCTTATGTCGGAGCTTTGCTGCTTCTTTTAGAGTACTGATGGCCTTCATGAGTCTAGCTACTTTTTC
>CABFPE010000879.1:85849-97669 GCA_900660155.1 Hofstenia miamia | reverse complement strand
ATATATATATATAATAGTTCCCCTCCTCATAGAAAAAGCTCGGTGCGCCCCTGGGGGAATTAGAGCATCTATTCGGAGATAGGGGCAACCAAATTTTGTCTTGACTTAAATGTTATTGTACTTATAAGAACTATATACATGGTTTCCGAAAAGTCACTATGTAGTAGAGAAATTTACTGATCAGAACTTTACAAATAATACCGAAAATTTTACGCCGTACACTTCTAGACCCGCATTCACAAGGATTTTTGCATGTTAGAGAAGACAATCTTAAAAATTTGAGAAGTAATTTGTTCAATATTTATTGCTATTGCCATTTGAATCCCAAGAAAAGTGTTGGATTCCTGGAGAAATCATTTTTTTTCCAGAGCACCTCATAAGAAAAAATCACTGAGATCAAATCAGGTGACCGAGTAGGCACAGAACGAGAGATGAAGTATAGTTGCGACAGCTTGAAAAAATCCCTCTCGAAACTTTTATTGTATACTTGTCATAATTGCGAAAAACATGTACACTAGGAAAACGCACTGCTCAACCGCTAACATCGTCTTCTTCATTCCAAATAAATATTAAACTTTACCTCTGTTTTTATCGATTCCTTAAGTAAAAGAATTTAAACACATACTTTTCAGTGCACAGTAGGGGTTCCCATCGCTAGCTCCTAACTGAATGCTAAAGCTTGGATCTGATCCAGAAGCCCTGGTAAGAAAATCGCCACAAAATCAAAAGGGGTTGGATACTAGTGGCTCAGATCTAGTTTTATTGTCTGGCAGCTCCTCATGTTTCACTCTAACAATCTCCAGCTTCATCTAGGGTGTCCAATGGTTTCATAAGGATGACCAGTTTACCCCGCCTAATGCAATTTTTCACTGACGGATGGTTTAACCAATGTATGATTTCTTACAATCATCATAAGTATATATATATATATATATATATATACACTAACTTTTTGTAAAATGAAATTTCTGATTCCAATTACCCATCGAAGAAGAGTTACTCGTACCCATAAAAGTATTACAAGTACGCACGCAAACACTATTAGGTTCAATTTACAACAACTAAACATAAATAATCTAAACTACAACAGCTTCATATTTCTAAAATACTTTATTGCATATTTACCAAATATGTCCATAACATTCTTTATAAATTTACATATATTTAAATATTTTAACGATTTTAACAATTGATTTTAAGAATTTGTGAAATTTTAAAAACAATATTAAGGTCAAATTTTTGTCATTAAAATACATATTTCAAATTTCCGAAGTAAAAATTATATTTGCATTAGTTCTTCAATTATGCTAGTGACTAAAACTGTCTCTCTCATCTTAATGATATTTCATTCTTACATATAAATTTAACAATGTTTAAATTTTAAAAGTACTCATTTTGCTAAAAAATCATGAGGCTCAAAACTATTTGCATGATGCTGAACAAAAAATATTTACAAAAGTACACCACTTTGTTGAACTTTCCAAACTACAGACAACTCATTATCTCATATATTGAATAATCAGAAGAAGCAACACGCTAAAAATGTGAGATGCAGTAATGTGCATTGTACAGTGTTTAGTTACACCTGAACACAAAATTAGTTCCACACCTTATCATTGCATGGCAGAAATCAATGAAACAGAGGATTTAATTGTTTCAGCAACATGCCATTGATGTGCAAACACATTGTTTGTTTTGTGACATGGCTTTACTGGTGAAATTCTTAGCCAACTCCAACTGAAGTTAAATGTTTCTTGGAAGAAATCTAATTTATCTGTTTCTATATATATATATATATATATATATATATATCCCGCTTTTTGCTATGGAAAATGCAAAAACCTTACATTTGTCGGAAAACGGTCCGAAATTTCTAAGGCATTTAGCGGGATAGCACTGTTTCCCCAAAAACTCTATTTTTGGTCAGTATTCACTCGAGCTTAAATATATTTACCACGGGGATAGATTAAGAAGAGGTTTTTAAAAAACATTTAGCCGGATATATATATATATATATATATATATATATATATATATGGAACAAATTGCAGTGCTAATTCACAGCTTTTTGAAATTTTTCACAATAAAATTATATCTACAATGTGCACAGATTCCTGGTGTTAACAGAAGAATGTAGGTTAAACTCCTACTGAATCTCATGAATATTGAATTAATTATGATATTGAACATTATTAACATTAATTATGATAATGAAAAAGCTGGATTTGAACCAGCGATCTTATTGGAATGAGTGTAATTTCAATATTATTCAATGATTTACTACAACTAATATACTAGCACAAAAATCAATTTACCTTTTAAAAACATTTGTTTGCAAATATATCTAAATTCTTTCTTGAATAAAGCTCACAGGAAATTGTATAATATCAATTCAATGGAGGATTTTCCTGAAATTTTGAAATGTTTTAAAATATCTATTTGTATAATCGCTAGCGAAATTAGCAAAAAAAAGGTTTCCAGTTATGTATGCATTGTATTGTTTATATCATTCGAATTTTTACGTTTTGAGTTAGCATATTTTTTGGAGAAAATTTCAAGTTCGATAGAGTTCTTTCAGAATTCAATACAATTCCAAGTTTTTATATTTATATTTTTCAATTTTAAAACTTGTTTCAAATAATGGATTTTTTCAGACATTTGAATTAGAAAGTTACCACAAATCTGCCCAAACAGTAGTATATTTCATATGTAGTTGTGTTTTTTTACTAAGTCAATATTTTAGAATCCACAGACAACTTGCATCAAAAAAAATTAAAACGGATTATTTTTATGAAAGTTCTGATGTTAGTATGTCTTCCTCCCTCGCATCTGAATATTCCCCAACTACTACATTATGATCCGCAGATGACGATATTTTCAAACAATACCTTTTGCACAATCCCCTGCATTGTTTAGGATCATCAAAAGAAAATATTGCAATCTTAAATGTATTGGTTAATCACATCAATGTTCAAGATACAACTTTTTCAAAAATGAAAAGAATTTTAGTAGTACTATTGAAATGTAGACTTTGGCTGCCAAATACTGAAATTGGCGATATTTTTAATGTGTCGGAATCTACCATCAGTCGAGGTTATTTGTTTATTTAACTGAGTTATCTGTTTTATTGAAAAAATTCATTTATTTCTCAAGTCGCGAGATTGTTCAATTTTATATCCCTTCAAATTTCCAATGCAATTTTTCAGATCGAGGTTTCAAGTCACTAGATTCATTGCTATCATTGAAAGGTTGCACGCTTTGGAGACCCCATCTATTTCAAGCAAAAACATACTATCTAAAACTGATTCATTATTTAATAAACGATTAGCTGCATGTCGAATCAATGTAGAAAGAACAATTAAAAGAGTTGGGGAATTCAATTCACTCAGTTCACATGCACAGTTCGCCAGTAAATTTTGTAAATTTATAGTAGAGTTTGAGAAACTCAACAATTTGAAAAATCTTATGCCTAAATATGTGTTAGTAGTATTCAAACAAAAAACAATTTACTTTGATGAAAGACGCATTTGCACGAGACAAGTGTGACATCTTTTGTAGAGGGTTAAGCACTTCGGCGATACTACCACATAAGAAATGCAACTACATGTTTACATCCCTCTGCTTGGGCAACACACCTGTTGCACGTTGCAGACAATATTTCCAAGTTTCTTTCATCCACTTCAATAATGCAATTTATATGTTCAGGAGTAATTAAACATTGCACTGTACAGCAATCCTGAATTCGCTCTTCTCCGTAATTTTGGCCTATTGAATTGCTTAATTTAGTGTTTGCATCCCCTGGTTGGCTATAAATCGCGGAGAAGTCCAGTATCATTGGCAAATTTATTGATGTTGCTTTTATCATAACTATACTAAAAGTATTGCAAAACTCCATTAAAGCTTAATTTAGAGCACTTATTTAAGATTAGTATACTTATTAATTACATAAACTTTTAAATCTATAAATAAATATTAATGCTTAATATAAGTGTTTTCCAAGAAATTTCCGCACATTGTACACATTTTAAATTTCAATTTCGCCAAATGGTCTGTAGAAATTACATCGACTAGAAATTTCATAGACTAAGACAGCTGATGTTCTATCCAATTAAGTTCTTTTGAATATTTCTAATATACTTGTTTATTTAGCTTACTTCTAAAGTGGAAATATTTATTAAAACTCAGCGCTTGTTATGTTCTAATTGTTTTGCTAGGAAATTATCTAATCTGACAAAATGATTGTTTTTAGATTCTAAATATCCATCCTAGTGCATACCTTGAAGGATTTTTCATTGATGTATGCAAGGGATGAAATGTATTTTAACATTAAAAGGTAAGGTATGTTACTCCTTTACTAAATAATTTTGTGTAAATCTAGTGGTTTGTTTAATTTAAAACACGGATCCTATTAATACAACATTTTTCCACCAGTAAAAATGTAATATTTATATTGCCATATTGATTTGGTGAGATTCAAACTAACATCTACTGCACTTGTGTACAGCTTTGTTAATCTTACACTATGAATCAGAAAGTATTCAACATCATCCAAGGGTGTCTAAAAGGGACTGTAATATAAAAAAATCTAGTTTTTCACATACATAAATTGTCTTAAAAACAGTACAAAATATAATGTATTGATAACAGTGTAAAGTTGCCAAATCTAATTTGCTTGTGAATCAAGTTCTGAATTTAAAAATGATAGATTTAATAAAAAACAAATTTTACCATTTGCATTACATTGTTGTAAACAGAAGAAGCCTTTTGCAAAGGATCACTTTGCATAGTTGAAGACATTAACAGGCGTGCTTTTCTGGCATCTAACACCTCTGATAAACTTGATAAATGGGGATGATCTTCAATGAGAGGCAATTTAATTACATTGTGATTGATATTAGTTATTAGTTAAATTTTGCAGTCAACACACATCCAATATTTTTTATTGTTTACTAAATGATTTACAGTAAACCTAAAGCCATTCAAAATTATCATTGGATTCCCATGATATGGTTTTTGAAAATTGAATATTTTCCAAAAAAGATCTCTAAGAACAATAATCACACTAATACTACATATATATTGCTAACTCTTGCATTAATTAATAATGTAACTGGAAATGACAGAAATTTTAGATTTTGAGTTGTTTTATCATTTAAATATTTATTTGCAATAGACTATTTGACGTATTCTTAAGTTATTTAATGAAAAAGGGTTTTAAATTTGGTTGGTAATTTTTTTCATTCTTGAAAATCTCAAATTTTCCTAATTTATCTCAAATCCTTCACAGAATATTATTTAATGGACGCATTTCCCTTATTAAAATTACTGCAAGTGTCCATTCTGAGAGAAATTTGGAGAAAACTTTAAATTTTTGGTATAAGTAATTTCCAAGGGTGGTATGCTAAACCACAAATCTATCTTATTAAATGCCAATAACTGTCACCCAGAAAACAGTCATAAATAGCCACTATATATTTTATCACATATTATTTTAAAATTTAACCTTTTTGCATGCTGAAAGATAATCATTATTAATCTAAGAATAAAACAGCACTTTCATATAGTTATTTCAAATATAACACTATAATTTTCCATTTCTAAACACAACATTTCAAGTCACTAACTCTTTCAATATGAAATTCAAAAAATTATTAATGATTCTATGTAAATATTTGATATATAGAGATATATATGAAATAATAATATTTTTTAGGATATTTTGAATTTATTTATAACCACTGTATTGTTTCTAATGCATGAATAATTGCCAGAATTAATATAAACATTTGTCCCACTGAAACAATATTAAAAAATTCAGCATAAGGCTGTTACCTGAAGAAAATTAATGTCCCTTTGTCATGAGTAATTGGCTTTTGGCAAGATAGATTGGCAGTTTAGCATACCACCCAATTTCTAAAGTCTATGTAGCTCCTAGTCTATGTGATTTCTGCATGCCCAACAAATGAAAATTCAAATTCATCAAATGAAAATTCAAACATGATTATTAATTTCTTAATACAGAAATATAAATTATGGTAATATGTTCTGCATATATATATCTATATATATATATATATATATATATATATATATATATATATATTTGTTGCTTGAATACTAAGCTTCTTTACCATTTTATGAAANCATAAATAGTAGTATCAAAAGGATTTCTAATATTTGCTACCTTGGAAGATTGTCTGGGTAAAATTGAAATTTAGGTAAAAAAATCCGATTTAAATCAATAAATCCGATTTAAATCAAAAAATCCGATTTTTTTGATTTTTTAATTTAAATTGGATTTTTTCCCAACACTGTTTGGTGGTAAAATATAAATTTTCAAATCATTAATTAATTAAACTAAAACAAGTGAAGAGTTTGATGACATTTAGTATTTAAATTAGGTTTATCTTCCTTAATATAATTTTATTCTGCAATCTCAGTGCATTTGTGTTTCATTAAAATATTAAAGTCAGATCTTGATGCTTTATGTATTTTTGAGTGCATATAAATTTCGGATTGTAAGTGTCCATAGAGATGTTCTTGAATTTGTGTCTTCAAATGCCTTTTGGTTTCACCAATGTAGAAGCTGTCACACTTCTGACAATTATATTTATAAACAATTGATGAAACTAAAGGTTTTTGAATTAGATCTTTGTTATGAATTAAATTTGATGTTTTTTCCAAAATTAAAATTGGTATAATTCTTGATTTCCTCAGTTTTCTATTTAAATTATATATAGATTTCTTAAAATGTGATTTGTGAGGTTTAATAAAAGGTAGTTTCCAAAATATATTATCTTTGTGTTCTTGCAAATTGTATTTTAATGACGAGGATGTTTGAGCTTCTTTTGATGTTTTTTGCAATAATTTTTCAGAGAGAGTGACCCCACATTCTAACAGAAAAAGAAGAACATTGGTAGTTCGCCAATTTCATTAAAGAAAAACTGAAACCAATCACCAAGAAAGCATTCCATATAGTGACCAATTCACACAGCATCATGCTGAAACCATATCAAGAAAGCCATCCTGACTCACCAAGGTGCTGATTGTGTGCCTCAAGTATTAATTTCTAACTCAAATAAACAATTTAGCTCATAGTTCTTATTATCTCAGCTAATGTAAATAAACATAATAATAGCATGTAATTGCCATGCATTCTCATTTGCCAATGGCATATTATATTTGCATAGTGTGATGTTAAGTGCATGTATGAAAACAATTGAAGTAGAAGTTGTTATTCCCTACACATATACTTAGCTTTAAAGCAACCACAATATGGGCTGCCAACTGTCAAAGGGCTAGTTATCACCCTCTGCACAATGGAGTAACTCCCAAATTATCACCAGATCTTACTCAAAATTAATTATCATAAAATCCCCAACACCTAAAATGATTAGTAATTTAATAAAGAAAAAAGTAACAATGTCCAAGAAAGACAAAACTTTTATTGGGCTTGGCTACAATGTCTTCCCTACTTTTTATAAAAAAATCTGTAAATAATTACTGGTAATCTGTTTACAAAGTTGTTACATGAATTCCCTCACAAATCAAATGAGCAATCACACCTTTCTACAATTTAGGGTACAACAATTAAATTTATCATAAAACTAGGCTCAAAAATAGATGAATTACTAAAATAGAATGTAAAGTTAGCACCAATTGATTAGAGTGTGAAATAATTGAATTAAAAATAGAGAGGGTGCCCAGAGTGACTCTACAATATATATGTATATATGTAGCATCTGCTACCAAGCATTAATGGAGATTAAATCATTCTTTTAAATTATTGTGTAACATCCTCCACCTAGCTTATTGCGCCGTGTCTAGTTACTGATAATGAGTACTCGGTAAATTGCGGGTGAGGAGTTACCAAGTTGTTGAACCATCAAACCTTTCTCTTTTATTAGCTAGTTACGTTAATTAAATAATTGAGCATTAACCATCACTGTTTAGGTGACAGAGCCATAGGACGTTTCCTCTCTAGTTCTTCCATGGGCCACTGCCCGAAGCTGATCTCCACAAGACAGTTCCTCTCCTTCATAGATGATGATTGAGTCCACGGCACCACCTCAGCTCAACTGGAACTAATTATGTGTACCTTACTTTAGCTCAGTGCGTGCACTCAAGTAAAGTTGTAACTGACTTAAACTCAATTTTGTAAAGTGTTTGTTGTTTTGATTAAGTAAAGCAACCGGGCATTGACACTAACTGCATTTANCGCTTTTCATATGAGTGACTCCGCCTCAGCTTCTTCCCATGTTATCATTGCACATTATGCTTGTTTTGACATTTTTAATACTGCCTCGCTTTCAGTTGTAACAGTATTTGCATATTTCAAGAACCGAGTTCCGCTATCAGTGTTAGTTGTCGCAGCTCATTCATTTTCTGTGAGAAAATTCCAAAATATTTCTTGTATAGACTGATGCCTTTTAGTGCTATCAAAAGCGTCATTTGAGCATCTGCTTTGCAAGTGTGGGCTAGATCCGCTCTCATCTGCGTATTTGGATAGAAGAATGTAAACACCTTCCATAGGCTGCGCGTATTTGCCACATCCTTATAGAAGAAGCTAATGTTTTCTATTACTTCCTGTTCTGATATATTGCCAGGATCGTTCTTTCCAATTCGCATCATAGTTACGATCTCCACACGTTTCATTACGTCATAGTAACGATAATTTTGCTCCCACAGATCAGTCCATACTATGTCATTAACTCCTGAGAATAAAATGACTGCTTGCGGTTGCATTGTTCTATTTCTCTCAGCTCTTGGAGTTGGATATTTATCGCTTCCCCTTCTGTGTATAATTGATCTGGGGTAATATTTCCTTTGAAATAAATGCGTTCTTTGTTGTCGTTATCTAGTAATATCTTTTTCGTCTTCTTATAGTCCTCCCGTTGTATCATTTCTATTGCTTTACTCAGAGAATTTACGTATGATTTATATTCGTGCAAAAATGTTTTCGCTGGTTGGACCTCTTTTGGGAGTCTCCATCTTGGCAGTACCATGGGTATTGCTATTGTTTTTGGCGGCGTACACAATAAGATCTTTGTATCAACTAGTCTTTTGATTTCTTCGTATGTACCAGTTGTGTTCGATGCTGTTGCTAAGCCAATGGTAGCGGGGTAGTTTATTTTTGCTTCTGGAATTGTCTCCCAAAATGATTGTGTTAATCCCCATTTGCTTAGCTTCATCCGTATGCGTTCCTGTATATTAACCTTTGATGTAATACATTCGACATCCAGTGCAATTTGGTTGAATGGCTTTAATAGTTCTTCTAACTCTGTGCGCGTAAATGCTTCTGTGAACATTAACTTCATCGTTGCGACCGTTTGTTGTTCTCTTATCCTCTGGTAGTTTCTTTCTGTTATCTCCTTTCTCTCCTTCGTAACTTTTATCTCTACCAGGAATCATTCGTCATCTGTGTCAATCCATTCTATTGTACTATCTTGGATCGTGTCTCCCCACTTTTCGATGTTTATTCAGTCGATCATTGTTTGTGTTTGTGGGGATAGTAGTAGTTGTGATGAGGTTAGAAGTTGTTCTTCTTTGATGATTTCTTGCTGTGATTTCGTCACCATTTCACATATCTCTACTGGTGTCGTTATCCCACCTTTCTTTAGTGTTTCGGCTCTTCTAATTATTTTCGTAAATGTGCATCGTGGGCAATCTCTGGCATACCGTTTCATATTTTCATTTATCACTTGTTGTACGTTTTTCTCTTTGACTAATTGTGTTATGTCCTTCGTTTCAACTAGTTTTCTTTTAATTATTTTTCTTGTAGTTATCCATGGTTGATTCGGGAGTTGTTTTAGTCGAGTTTCTGAGGTTGCACCCCACATGTATTTTCGCATAGGCTCCTCGAATATTTGTATTTCACTCGGGCATATTCCTGTCATGTTGGCCAGCTCCACTATTGACATTCTTCCCGTTGGGTGATGTTTTGTTATCAGCCTGCTTATTAATTTTTCCATCGTCTGCATTGGTTTCTCGTTTTTATTGGGCGATTCAGTCTTTTCAACGTGGCCTTTCAGTATCCAATTTTTTGTTTGTGTGTTCATCAGTGATAACGCGATCTCGAACTTTTTTGCTTTCGTGAGTTTCACCCTTTGGTTTCTTGTTACAGGTAGCCTGAGGTCCTTTTCTTCTGTGAGCCATATTGCTAGCAGCCATGCGGACGTTCTGTATCTAATTTCCAGCGCGTTTTTCTCCTCCAATATCAATTTGCGGAAGTCTTTCTTTGTATTTAATTCGTATGCTCTATTAATTTCTGCTAATACCATTTCCACAGTTTTGTGGTATTTTCGTGCTGGTGCCTCTATTTTTATTTCGGGCCATGATTCATCTGTTTTCTTCTGCAATTTCATGTTCGCCCAGACTTTTTGGATTTCTTCTAAGTGCTCCTGGCGTTGTGTCATGCTGCATTTAATGAATAATGTCATGGCTTTTTCCAATCCTTCGTTTTGTTGTAGCATTTCCGCTGTTTTTGTTTGTTGGAAGAGGTCTATCGCTATACTCTGATCTATCATTATTCCGTATATCTGCGCCCAATAGTCGATCTGTAAGTCGAAACGAATTATCTCGGAGATCGTAAATTCTTTCTTTTCCCATGGGAAGAAATTTTCTGTTCTTAATACCATGTCCTTTAAGAAACTCGGTAATTCTTCTAGATTTTCTCTCATTGCTATGACGACTATCCTTACTTGTTGTACCCTCGCCATTCGTACTGTTTGATCGATTTGTTTCTGTAGATGTTTGGTATATTCCTTTTCCCTTAGGACGTGTATAATTGTTAGGTTTTCTTCATCTATATTTATCTCCGGGATTTTTGCTATCTGCTCTTTATATGCCATAAGTGCTTGCACTGTTTCCAATGTGAAGTCCTCATTGAATGTCATATGGATCGTGCTTCTCATGTATGGCCTGTCGATTGTTTCGTTTAGCTCTCGGGGGTAGCTTATTAGTACGTTCACTTTGGGCCGGTTGTCCGCATCTAGTAGGATCGGCAGATTGCTCCCTTCCATCTTAGCAGTTTTTCTTATCAATGTTTTGGTTTCCGGAGATAATTTTTCGAACGCCTTGTGCCGCATTTTCGTGGTTGCCATAAAGTAAGGGTGCAACGTTTCCCCATCAATTTTGGACATTCGCTTCTCATGCTCTCTAGATCTTATTGTACGCTCCGATGTTGTCTCGGAGGAGATCTCTACCTGTCTCATCCGTAAAGGCAATCTGCTGGTGCTCGGCTCACAGTCCATAGGCTGTGAACCTGTGCCGCTGGTGTCAACTGAGTTGCCCTTGAATCGGCTGTCAGTTACAACCCGCAATACTTGACCAGCCGTGGTTCCAGTGGAGATACCTTCAGCCTTGAATCGCTTCCGGATCTCCACGGTTCTTCCACCACTCACACCTTCCCCTGGAACTCCGGTTGTTTCACCGCCCTCGAATCGGCGAAGTGATCCCCCGGAAGGAAAGTTAAACTGCGAAGAGGCTAATTGTCCATTTGTATCTCTGCCCTTGAATCGGCCTTGAGTACTACTAGGACGCCTCTTGACTCTATGTTGTCTATTAACCATCTCGTCATTCTCGTCCCTTCTGCCCTCGAATCGACATCTGGTTTGAGAACTTCTGCTCACTCGCCTCCTTGTGTTTGTGGTCGGGATTCCCTCGGTTGGTTGATTCTGCTTCACTCGCTTCCTGAGTGGCTGATGCATCCTTCTCTAATTTCCTAAGTGCAGTTATTATATCTATATCCCATATTTCAGGGTTATATATAGTTTTATTTCTTGCAGCCCTCTGGGGTTGCACTCTCCTTTCCAATTGTTC
>CABFPE010000879.1:33486-66796 GCA_900660155.1 Hofstenia miamia | reverse complement strand
AAGCAATTAGAATCCATCCTTACAAGTCTCTAGTTTTAATTTCTAGCTCAATACAAATAATTTATCTCAGTGCTTATATTCTCAGCTCATGTAATATAGATAGTAAATAACGTGTAGTTACCATATATTCATGTACGCCAACAGCATAGTATATTTGAGGTGTGTTCTAATTTGTGCATGTTTGATCGATAGATGTTGTAGTTCTTTTATTGCCTATGCCTACATGTAGCCTAAAGTGACCACAATATGGGCTCACATCTGTCAAGGAGCAAGTTATTGCCCCAGGCACAGCGGAGTTCCTCCCACATTATTGCCAGATCTTACAATTTCATTATTATAAAATTCATACCAGAGCTAAAATGGTTAGTAAAATATAATATAGTAAAAAAGCAAATGGCATCCTGTGAGAATGAAATTTATTTGATGTTTGCATACATTTGAGTTCCCTATTTATAACAAAGGAAGGTAAATATTTACTGTTTTTTACAAAAGTTCATTTCCCTCACAAATTAACTGAGCAATTACATGTAATCTAAAGCTCCAGGGGGACAATCACTAAGTTTGAAACTTAGGTTCAAAATAATCACAAATTAACAATTCATTAACTAAATAGCACTGAATTAATTTGAGAGTGCCTAAAAATTAAAATAAAATAAAAGAGAGGCCCCAAGTGACTCTACACTATAAGAATATTTGGAAGAATTTCAGTTTAAGTAATATTTTGAAAACACTTAGGAAACTCATCTAAGCGCATTCAGTTTTGGTAAAATCAAATCCATTAATCCTTTAATGTACTAAATATTTAAAATACATGTGCCTGTACAAATTAAAGCTTTAAAGTTCCTATAGTTTTAATCAATCTATTACTAAACAATTTTAAGTTTTTAATTTAATAAGCTTTCCCAAATCCCTAATGAGCACATCCATCAAAACACATTTTTAATGTAAATTATAATTATATATATATATAGAAATTTTACATAAGAATTTAAAATGTTTTCACTGAGCAATCAACAAATTTAGTTATTTGGTGAAATTATGGAATAGAGGCCAAGCCAAAAAGAAAGCTTGCAATTAGTGTCAAATGAGATTAGGAATCAGTAGCAAATCTGCAGTGCTCCATTTGAAAGCACTCTTCTGGAACTGGTCCATAGTGTGGAGCAAGCACAAGAAGGTGACCAACAGGAAGAAGCATAAGAACAAAGGGAGTTTCCTAACAGACAAAGAATTAATGATAACATTCCAGATGAAGAAAAGGGCAATGAATTAGCTTTGTAGAGATGCAAGAACACAAATCCTGTACAATTTTACAGCATGATGAACTTGAAGATGATATGATGGTGAGAAAATTTCACAGGTAGAGGCAGATTAGAAGGGTGATACAAAGACAAGGAAATATGACATGTCTTGGTTGGACTAAGATCAAGAGCAAGTAGACAAAAATCATTATGATCAGAGTGGAAATAGCAGTTGTCCAATAAAGTTTGCAAATTAGTGGTGGTAAAACAAGGTTATGATACTGAGAAGAGGAGATGAGGTGACAAATTTTTGGAACACATAATGAAAGACAAGGTGGCCAAAGATTATTAACCACCAAAAAAGAATAGAGTGGCATAAAACACTCAATACTTCAATTTCTTATTTTATTGCAATTTCAATATTTATGTTGTAGTTTAATTTCAATTGATAATTTGACAAACTGACAATGGTGATATATTTTTAGTTTTAAATTTCTGCTAAATATTACAGTAAAATTATATTTTGTTATGGTATGATTTTGTTTATGATTACCATTTATATTTTCTATAAATATGTGCAATTTATTCTCAGTAAATTTGTTTTTATTTTGTATTAAATTTCAAAGTATATGTTTCTAAGTTCATTTGCATAATTGAAGGGCACCCAGATGGGGGACAGCTTATATGGTTAGGGTTTTTGTTGTACTGCATTTCTTTTGTAAATAAAATTCACCTTTATTGCTATCACCAAAATTGCATGAGATGAAAATCACATTGAGTGTAGGTTTTTACTAGCATGTAGGTTTCACTCACTGCACCCAAGAGTTGGGACTTCTATATTCTTTATTTTAAATAAGGCTCTAGTCATATACAACTGTTTCTTACAGTTATCTGTATCAGGTGAGCCAAGTGTGGCCACTCTTCCCTAACATGATCTGATGTTTACTTTTAATTATTATTAGGATAGGGTATCATAGCAGGAGAAATTATTTATTTAGTTGTAGTACCAGCAAATCCATGCTTTTACTCAAAACCTTCAATAGATTGATTGGTAAGATTGCTTGCTGATTCTATACCAATGCAAATGGCAACCACCACAGGACTCCAAGTACAAACATTGCTTAATAATTAACCATACCACTGTCAGGTGAAGCTCTGATATAACCACTAAGAAGTTGAACTCTACAAGAAGTGATGGAACCTTACCACAACTGGTCTGCAGTTGAGACTACTACTTTAAGTGCTCTTTGAGAAGTCAGAATTTTTTTTTAGAATTGCAGAACCAACCCTACCAAACCTAGTATTAGTTATGTCAGTTAAATTGTTCCAGTTGAAGATGACTGTTCTAAGGAAGAGCTTCATGCTGAAATCACTCCCTTAAAAATGAAATAACGCAGTTGAAAGAGAAAATTGCAGATATTTTGATCAGATCCAATAGGAAAACCACAGACTTAGAACAGAAATATTTAATTAAACTCAGAGAAAATTAATTAATAGTAAATTGTATCAAACACTCAAAGATAAAAATGAAGATCTTCAAAAACAAATTGAAATAATAAACTGAGAATGGCTTAAATTGCTTCTGTTGAACATGAATTGTATAAAACAGGTCAAACAATGCAATGTACAGAACATTCAAGAGGCAGAAAATTATTTTTTACACTGAGAAATAGAAAATACCGGCCTATGCAATTTCCATGTTTTCTTACAGGAAAAGTGTATAATTACTACCTAACACTTGATAGAACCATAAAATTGGACTACACTTTAATTCAAAAACTTTATTACAATTTCCATAACCCTAAATTGAGTGATTACCTTGACATGAAAGGATTAATCAATGACTTAGAATTTATAATCACTAGTGACAAATTCTTCCATGATACTCTTATTGTAGATACAACCGACCATACTTTACCCTAAAAACTAATACTAGGTAAAGACTTCCTGGAAAAATACAAATACATTATAAATTTTCACAACAAAACACAAACAATTGATCCTCAAAATAAAAACATTCCAAACAATCAGCAAACAAACAATAACCTTGCATTCTATTGATACCATTAAAATTGAAGCATTTAGCTAGCATTTCATTACATTAGAATCAAAACAACCTACTTGGTCTGATATTGTCATTGATATTCAACAGGGTTTAAGTTCCAAAAGGTTGTGATTTTAGCATCAATATTAAAAAGTCATGACAATAAAGTTACCACTGCTATTTTAAATATAAGTTGAAATTTAATTACCATAACACCATCTAATATTAAAATATTTGCATCTCCTATCATTACAGTTGTAGAAACCTAATCTAAACCAATAGTGTCTTTAGAAATGACAACCACTGAAAATAACTTGATATCAATTCCAAAAATTAACAGTGAAACACATCCACACTTACTTAAAAATCAAAGGTCAAAAATGTGAAATACTACAACCATCAGTAATGTTCTTAGCTAATTATATAGAACACAATAAAATTAGTCCTAAAAAGGACGCCTGTCACAATTGACAAAATTATACCTCCCAATAACAAAGGTGATGTTCAGCAAATACTTGGGTTCTTCAACAATTACCAAGCTTTCATACCCAATATTTCTGATAAAACTATTAACATTTCCAACCTTTTAAAAAAGAAAACACCATTCAATTGGACTTAGCATCATCATACCGAATTAGATAATTTCAAAACAGAAATGAAAAAAACCACCAAGTTGAAATACACCAGATTTTTCTAAGGAATTTGTTTTTTACTGTGAAGCTAGCTCTGTAACCATTGGCACAACACTAAATCAATTTATAAATGAAATCAAGTCATCAATACAATTTTTCAGTTTAAATTGAAACCTAATGAAATTAATTATGGCTCAACAAAAGTTGAGATGCTTGCTCTTGTTGAAAGCCTCAAAAAATTTTCTACTTCCTTCATGGTCAATTCTGTAGAGTCACTGGGGCACCCTCTTTAATTTTTAATTCAATTATTTCGCACACTAATCAATTAGTGCTAATTTTTCATTCTATTTAGTAATTTGTGTATTTTTGATTGTAGTTTTATGATACATTTAATTGTCATCCCCTTGAATTGTAGAAATGTGACAACTTTGTAAACAGATTACTGGTAATTATTTACTGATTTTTGTATAAAAGTAGAGAAGACATTGTAGCCAAGCCCAATAAAAGTTTCATCTTGCTTGGACATCATTATTTTTTCTTTCTTATTAAATTACTAACCATTTTAGGTGTTATGGAATTTATAATAATTAATTTTGTGTAAGATGGAGTTACTCCATTGTGCCTTTGGTGATAACTAGCCCTTTGACAGTTGGCAGCCCATATTGTGGTTGCTTTAAGGCTAAGTATACATGTAGGGAATTACAACTTCTACTTCAATTGTTTTCATACATGCACTTAACATGCATGGCAATTACATGCAATTATTATGTTTATTTACATGAGCTGAGATAATAAGAACTATGAGCTAAATTGTTTATTTGAGTTAGAAATTAATACTTGAGGCATGCAATCAGCACCTTGGTGAGTCAGGATGGCTTTCTTGATATGGCTTCAGCATGATGCCATGTGAATTGGTCACTATATGGAATGCATTTTCAGTGATGGGTTTCAGTTTTTCTTTAATGAAATTGGCAAAATACAAATGTTCTTCTTTTTCTGTTAGATCATGGGTTGCTCTCTGTGATGGCTATCTTTGCAACCTTCAGAAGAACCTAAGAGTTACCCAGTGCTGTTTGAGTGGTGAGAGCACCTCTGCAATTCTACATGGTGACCCTGATGTGATATAGAACTGTTCTTGTTGTTTTACTATATTCAGTTTTGTTCTTTCCATTTGGTTTGAGTCAGCTGGGATGGATTTCCCCTGACCATGAATCTACTCCACCACCAATCAATGCATAATGCTACCTCTTACGTTATTTTCACTTTGCAGTTCTGTGATCTGAAGCTGTTACCAAACCCATGTTTTTTTACGTGTTCTTGGTTGTTACATTGTTGTTGTCTTGTTGTTCTAGTAATTGGAATGATTACTGTACCCTACACTTTGCTGCTTACTGTCAACTGTTATTTGTTTCTCCTATTCAGTTGGATGTTTTCTTCCATTACTAGCACTAGCAGCCCAAATGTTACTCCTTACACCCCTGGATTTAATTCACTTGTTTCTTCTTTGACTTTTGATCCCTAGCCTATTTACCCACAGACACCACCATCTCCAGAGCCTCAAAACACAGAGGTTGAGCAGCTTCAAACTGCCCTTGCTGAACAAACCAGTCAATGTCATGCTTGTGAACAATGCCTATATTTGCTTCAAGCCAAGATGAAAGAACAAATGCATGAAACTCAATTGAGAAAGAGACACTTTTGATTGATTCAATCAATGCTTCAACTTCAAAACCTGTTGACACCTCCACCTACATCCCCACCAAGGCAGAGTAGCCCACCTCACTTTTCATCCTCTCAGTCTGGACTTTCTGAGTATGTAACTTATGGTGATTTACAAGATGATTTGGACAATTTTTCCAAATGCTTTCTGAACAAATTTCTGAAATGATTTCTTCTCACCTCCTGGGCAGCCCTATATTTGCTACCTCTACACCATTGATGTCTCAATCATTACCCCTGTCCCTTCATTTACAACTGGAGAGTCCACCTTTACACAGTCAGCTTTGTCTCAAGTTTCTACATTAACAACAGTTGCTGCTCCAGTTTTGTATGTGATGAGTGCAACCATTGCACCTCCTGCACCTGTAAACACTTGTGTTACCCCCACTGTTGTAACTCCAATTACTCCCCCACAGTCAACTGATCTTTTGACGTCTGCTATGAAGACTGGACCACAGCTTACCAAGTTGGTTCTACCTACAACTGCTATTGGGAATGAAACCATTTATTTATTTAATTGCCACTCTGTTCTTCCCAAGTTCACTGGAAAGATCAATGAGATCTCACAGTCATTTGAAGAATGGCTCTTTCAATTCAAACTAACTATGAAGCAATATAAAGCTACCCAAGATGCTGCAGTCAGTCAGTTCCCTACTTATTTACAAGGTCTTGTGTACAATCAATACATGATGCTAGACTGTGACATAGAAACCAACTATCAACTTCTTGTAGGATACTTTGAGTACTGCTATAAGGTGCCTCACATTAAACACCAATACAAGATGCTGTTATATGATCTCTCATTTAAAACATCATGCAAGTGGAAAGGTTTTTCCATTTGAGCAAGCTGAGACCAGAGTACTCAAAGCACAATCTTTTTTCTTACATTTCAGGAGGCTTCCCTTCAAATATATGCAGTTGCCTTCAACTCAAGTGTGACCCCAAAGACAATCTTAATCAGATTATTCATAAAGCCATCAGCATTGTTTACATGCTACATAATACATCACACATTGACAAGGATGCCAGAGAACTTAAGATCAGTCACCTGAGTCTGAAACCTAATGTCACTTCAAGTGCCTAAGCCAAAGTTTGATCTAGAGCAGACACACTGTTTTGGTGTGGTCAAAAGAGCCACGCTAAATCTCAATGCTGTGCTGTGATTTGTTTGGTCACTGATGGCGATGGTTTCATCCTTAATGAAATGGAAATGGAAGAGTGTCATCCTGATTCACCTATCAGCTCCAGTGATCTGTTAAACTAGCTGGAGTGCTGCCTCCTAGAAAATGTGAGCATGACGTCCTGGTAATCACCTTGCTGTTGTGTACTAACATTATCCTTGTGGATATAAATTGATCATTAATTAATGTCACTATTGACACCAGGGCCTCTGCCCTCCATCATAAGCAACACTTGTTGCTCCAGGTTGTCTTTGTCACAAAACAATTTACTTCCATCTACTGCCTGCGTTTTGGATGCTTCTGGGAATTCATTGTCTTTGAAAGGTTGCATACCAAACCTGGAACTATGCATTTGGCAGGAACTGTTTGTTGTTGATTTAATTGTTATTGATACCTGCAATCAGCCACTTCCATATGATATAACTCACCACCATTCCAGAACAGGATATCTCATTAAGTTTTTCTGAGATGGTTATTGTTGAGCCTCATCATTGGCGACATGTGCCCATCACCACTGACTCTGCATACACTAGTGATGTTATGGTCTCTGGATTTAAGAGGAAGCATTTCATTGGAATCAACTTCTTCCCCAACCTGTGTCACATCTCTAAAGGAAGAACACACATTACTATCCTAAACATTTCTAGTTCATTGGTCAAGATAGACCCTTTTCAATTGAAAATTTTGCATCTCTAGTCTGTCTGGAATTCCAGGCCACTGCCTGTCTACTGATGCTAACTGCTATTCATGATCTATTGGAGCTGAACAATACTGTCTGGATTCCTCTTGTCAATGAACAGACTCATCCATACCTTAGCTCTCAAGAGCATGAAGCACTTTCTCATCTGCTCCAGCAGCATCACAAAGTTTTCAATTATGGTTCAATCAGCATTGGTAAGGCTGTTGGTGAACAACACTCTATTGTAACTAAGAATGATTGTCCAATTTGTCTTCCCATTAGGAGAATACCAGAAAACCTCTGAGAAGAATATGAATGCATCTTATGTGATCTAATAGAAAGTGACATTATTCAGGCTAGCAATAGCCCATATGCTGCACCTACTGTTTTTATAAAACAGAGAGACAAGTACTGCCTTTGTGTGGATTTCTGGCAAATTGAATGACGTCACAGTCAAGGACATGTATCCACTTCCTTGGATCAAGGATCTTCTCTATGACACTATTCATTACAAGCTGTTTACATGCCTCAATTTGTGCAAGGCTTATTGGCAGGTGCCCATGAAGCCTTCTGACATCCCAAAGACTGCCTTCATTAGTCTGTACTGTCTCTTTGAGTGGAGGTATATGGCTTTTGGGCTCTGCAATGCCCCTGTGACATTTCAGTGCTACATCACCCTTGTGCTTAGGGATGGCGCCAATGTACTTGAGTCAGGCATAACAGCCTATATGGATGATATTCTTGTTGCTGGAAATACCTTTCCTGAAAACCTGCAAAGTTGGGGCAAACTCTCAATCTTTTATACAGATCTGGTCTCAGAGTTAATAGAAACAAGTATACCCTGTTACAGCCACATGCTACCTTCCTTGGAAGGGTGATGGAATCTGGATGTATATCTATTAAAAATGATGCTAAAGATCATCTTGAGTGTATAGAAAGTCTGTGATCTCATAAAGATGTGCAGTGCCTGATGGGTTTCCTCAATTACTATGGGGCTTTTATTTTGGGAGCTCGTGAACCAAACCAAGCACATCTCTAACTTACTAAGGAAGAATGTGGAATTCTGCTGGACCTGGGCAGAACAGGAATAACTCAATTACCTTAAGCTAGAGCTGAGACAGATACCCAGTCTCAATACACCTGATTATTCAAAGGAATTTCTTGTCAACTGTGACAATAGCTCTGTCACAATCAGTGGTGTACTGAGCCAGATCATTGATGGTAGAGAGAGACCAGTACAATATTTCAGTCTGAAACTTAGAAATGCCGAATTAAATTATGGTACTATGAAGTCTGAGATGCTAGCACTCATCAAGAGTCTTAAGAAGTTTCACTTTTTTATCCTTGGCTGCAAGTTTACTGTGTGCACAGATAACTCCATGCTAGCATGGCTGAAGAAGTTCTCCAGGGACAAATCAAACATTGTTGCAAAGTGGATTGAATACTTCAATGACTTCTTGTTTACTATCAAGCACTGCCTGGAGAGACTACACCTTAATGTGGACTACTGGACCAAACTCCCCAGTTATGAACAAGACCTCAGGAAACTGCTGGGTGAAAAAACTCCTTTCAGATTTATTCCAACCAGCAAGTATGGACAGGTTAGATGCATGTGAAAACTACAATCCTATTATGGGAGTAATGACCCATCACAATCAACCAACTTTCAAGGTGATGCATTGAACCCCTCCTCCTCTCCATTGTACAGCTTAGAGGTAGTTCAAGTGTTCATTCAACCTTGATTTCCTATCAGCTCAGATAGTGAAATCACTGAGGGGTCTATTTAAGGCACTGAACGCACTACCAAAAGAATATATCTTGCTAACATTCAAGAAGAATTGGTCTTACAACTACTTGTTTTACCACAATTAAAAAAATGTCAGTGCCCCCATTCCCCACTTTTATCTGCATCCAGCAATCATTCCTGAACACACTCTAAAGAACACTATGAAAAACATCACTCTAGAATTTTTGTTGTTGGCAGTGAAACACAAAACCATTATGTTATTGCCACTCAGAAAGCACATTATATTGTTAAATCATAAACCTCCTTGGAAATGAAATCAGAAATTATAAAACAATTAGATACATCACAGCACTGGTTAGTACTTCAACAATGCCATTCTTAATTTATTCTGAAAATTGTTCAGCTGTTTATTTTTTGATATATTACCCATACTTAGTGAATGAAGATCTCAATCACTATTATTTTCATAGTATGGTACTCACTTGCTTTGATTATGAATTTCATTTTACATAAACTCATTACATATAAGGACAATTTAGTTTTCCACCAGAAATCAACCTCTCTTTAGAAAACATTTTAATCATCTCTGCAAAACTCAAGAATTGGCTCTTATTCAGTACTTCATTGTTAATGTCCCCACCTGGTAAAAATACCAAACTTACAGTAAGCTTTGAAAATTAGTAAACAGAGAAAACCCATTAGGAATAATTCCAATTTCACTGATCAGCAATAAACTAGCTATTACACCACATGATGTTCAATTATTTTCTGATAGCATATGAAAATTCATGTGAGGTGCCACTAGCAAAACTATTCTATTGTAGAATTGTGGGGGAGCTCTGGCAACTCTAGTGGTACTGGGAAACTCAAGAGTTATGATCAAAGGTTGCAAAGTTTACCATTGTAGAGAGTGACCTGCATTCCAACAAAAGAAAGACACATTGGTGGTTCACTGATTTACTTAAGAAATACAGAAATTCCATAAAGAACAGACTTCCAGCAGTGATCAATTCACACAGCATCATGCCAAAGCCATATCCATGAAGCCATCCTTACTCGCCAAGGTGCTAATTGTGTGTCTCAAGTATTAATTTCTGGCTCAATAAACAATTTATCTCAGAGTTCTATTATCTCAGCTCATGTAAATAAATAATAAACAAAAAGCCCATAATTGCTGTGCATTCACATTCACCAACAGCATAGTATGTTTGCAGTGTGTTATTATTATGTGCATGTATGAATCAATCAAACAAAAAGTTCTTATTCCCTACACCTAACTGGAACCTAAAGTGACCACAATTCAGGCTGTCACTGTTAAGGAGCTACTTGTCACCCAAGACCCTGTGCAGTTTCCTCCTGAATTGTCACTGGATCTTAAGCAATGATTATCATAACCAAATCCTCATCGACGAATCTAAAAGGGGTTACTAGATAATATAAATGAGAAAAGATCAAACAGTTGGAGGAAGACAAATTTATTGTGAGCTTCACTACAGTTCCCTCAGATATTTATTACAAAATTCTGTAAATTATTACCTGGTTACTGTTTACAGTTTAAAGACAATTTCCCTCACAAAGTTAAAACAAGCAATCACACATAATTTGAACTGAGGGAACAAATAAAAATTCTATCAAATAACTGCACTCAAAAAAGCAAATAAATTGATTTAAAAGAAATTAATATAAATTAATAGCACTAAATGATCAAATCAGGACGTCAAAAAGACGTAAAACTATTTTCAGAGTGCCAAATAGTTAAAAAGGAAAAATAGGGCCCTGAGTGACTCTACAAAACCCCATTGCAAAGTTAAGTTTAAGGTAGGAGTTGGACCATAGGACCTGACAAGAGTTGCTGGGTTTCCTTCACCATTTCAATAGCTAGGATGTTGTCCCAAGATGATACTTCAGCATTTCTGGGTCACCAGGTAATTTGCATAAAGGTCTCTCTCTGAGTTACAGCCTCATTCTTTAGGTGAAAGAATTTTATCTCCAGTAATTGGGAGCTAATAGGACAGTTGTGATGTAGGTTGTTTAATCTTCTTGTAAATGTTTTGTAAAAATGCTCATAGAGCCACAGACCTTTAAGGCAACCATTAAAGTCATTAGTGTATCAGTGTCTGAAGTTTGGACATCTTCTGCACTAATCCTAGTGCTCAGGGAGAATCAATGGAGTCATGATGCATTGTGGAGGTATGCATAGCAAGTTGTTCTTCTACAAATTTGTCTTGACCTGGTCAAACTCAACCTTCTTCTTTAATGTGGTTGTTCTGATAGTAACAGGATAATTTTTTTCGCGTCTTTGATCATATCCCAAAATGTAGTTCAAAGTCTATGTGGGCGGAGCTTATTGATCTGGGAAGGTGACCAATTGGACTGCTTTCTCAGATGAGTCTGGCATAGTATTTTTCAAAATGTTCCATTGCCTTTTTTTGTTTTCCCTGACAATAATGGTAGGGTGCATGCGTGTAAGAGCCAGTTCTTTATTTTCCATGAAGCCAGACATACTGCAATCTTGTGCATACACTTTTTGGCTAGCCATTCTCTCGTGCTATGATCTTGAGGTAGCTGTAAGTGAGGATCTTGTGTAAGGAAAATTGTTAAGACCCATACTGCTCCATGCAACTGGATAGGTGGTGCGAATTTCTCTGTAAAACGCTTTTTGGCATAATTTTGCTGGTCTTGAGATGTGTATGAAATATGCAACTCCATCAAAAGGTGCTCAATGGATGTTCTCAACTTTTGCCAACTTATAAGCAATCTCAATTTTCTCCATTATCTTTGGGTGATTTACTTTGCCAACATGGAAAAAATAAATAACTAGTAGATTTTCAAAGTCTATGTTTACACATTCAAATTTCTTAATTTCTTTCTTGCTATTCAAAAACTGACACAGATGAGTACTTAATAAATATTTATGATGAACTAATACTTTGGTTATAGTGAATGGACCTTGCCAGTTAGTAACAAGCTTCTGTATCTGAGTAGCATGAGTGATTTGGTGGGGGAAATAGGCAAAGACTTTGTCACCAAGCTTATTAGGCTTGCCATACAATTTACAATTAAAGTTCCGTCATTGGCAGATGACAGATTGATTAGTATTTCTACAGATAGTAAAGTGCACTTCTTGTAACTCGTGCAACATACAGTTCACAAAATTTTCCAAATTAGGTTCATTGTAATCAGGAAACATAACAGAGAGAGGGGTGCTTGCTCCATGACCAAACATTGCCTTAAAAGAGCTAACCTTTGTTGTGGAATGGACTGCAGTACNATTACCTGGTTACTGTTTACAGTTTAAAGACCATTTCCCTCACAAAGTTAAAACAAGCAATCACATGTAATTCGAACCAAGGGGACAAATAAATTTTTATCAAATAACTGCACTCAAAAAAGCAAATAAATTGATTTAAAAGAAATTAATATAAATTAATAGCACTAAATGATCAAATCAGGACGTCAAAAAGACGTAAAACTATTTTCAGAGTGCCAAATAGTTAAAAAGGAAAAATAGGGCCCTGAGTGACTCTACAAAACCCCATTGCAAAGTTAAGTTTAAGGTAGGAGTTGGACCATAGGACCTGACAAGAGTTGCTGGGTTTCCTTCACCATTTCAATAGCTAGGATGTTGTCCCAAGATGATACTTCAGCATTTCTGGGTCACCAGGTAATTTGCATAAAGGTCTCTCTCTGAGTTACAGCCTCATTCTTTAGGTGAAAGAATTTTATCTCCAGTAATTGGGAGCTAATAGGACAGTTGTGATGTAGGTTGTTTAATCTTCTTGTAAATGTTTTGTAAAAATGCTCATAGAGCCACAGACCTTTAAGGCAACCATTAAAGTCATTAGTGTATCAGTGTCTGAAGTTTGGACATCTTCTGCACTAATCCTAGTGCTCAGGGAGAATCAATGGAGTCATGATGCATTGTGGAGGTATGCATAGCAAGTTGTTCTTCTACAAATTTGTCTTGACCTGGTCAAACTCAACCTTCTTCTTTAATGTGGTTGTTCTGATAGTAACAGGATAATTTTTTTCGCGTCTTTGATCATATCCCAAAATGTAGTTCAAAGTCTATGTGGGCGGAGCTTATTGATCTGGGAAGGTGACCAATTGGACTGCTTTCTCAGATGAGTCTGGCATAGTATTTTTCAAAATGTTCCATTGCCTTTTTTTGTTTTCCCTGACAATAATGGTAGGGTGCATGCGTGTAAGAGCCAGTTCTTTATTTTCCATGAAGCCAGACATACTGCAATCTTGTGCATACACTTTTTGGCTAGCCATTCTCTCGTGCTATGATCTTGAGGTAGCTGTAAGTGAGGATCTTGTGTAAGGAAAATTGTTAAGACCCATACTGCTCCATGCAACTGGATAGGTGGTGCGAATTTCTCTGTAAAACGCTTTTTGGCATAATTTTGCTGGTCTTGAGATGTGTATGAAATATGCAACTCCATCAAAAGGTGCTCAATGGATGTTCTCAACTTTTGCCAACTTATAAGCAATCTCAATTTTCTCCATTATCTTTGGGTGATTTACTTTGCCAACATGGAAAAAATAAATAACTAGTAGATTTTCAAAGTCTATGTTTACACATTCAAATTTCTTAATTTCTTTCTTGCTATTCAAAAACTGACACAGATGAGTACTTAATAAATATTTATGATGAACTAATACTTTGGTTATAGTGAATGGACCTTGCCAGTTAGTAACAAGCTTCTGTATCTGAGTAGCATGAGTGATTTGGTGGGGGAAATAGGCTAAGACTTTGTCACCAAGCTTATTAGGCTTGCCATACAATTTACAATTAAAGTTCCGTCATTGGCAGATGACAGATTGATTAGTATTTCTACAGATAGTAAAGTGCACTTCTTGTAACTCGTGCAACATACAGTTCACAAAATTTTCCAAATTAGGTTCATTGTAATCAGGAAACATAACAGAGAGAGGGGTGCTTGCTCCATGACCAAACATTGCCTTAAAAGAGCTAACCTTTGTTGTGGAATGGACTGCAGTACTATAAAAGTATTCCAATGCTTTGATGACAAGTTTCCAGTTTCAGCTCACTGCTTGGGCAAGAGTGACTCAAATTAGTTTGATGACCATACAACTTTCCATGACTCTGTTCAACTGCAGGTGATACATGTTGGTGAACTTGTGGAGTATTTCAAGTTCTTTCATTAGAGTCTCCATAAGGTGGTTATCAAACTGGGGACTGTGGTCAGAAATCAGGTGCTCCATGGGCCTAAGCTTAAGGATCCATTCCTTTACTACTTTTTCTCCAATAAACTCAGCAGTGGTACTGTCAAGGGGGATGAATCAGGTGTACTTGGTAAAGTGATCAATAAGAACAGGAAGGTACCAGTACCCTTTGTCATCATGGGAGAGCTTCTCAATGTCCATGTGCACAACTTCATTGGTGTGCTCTGCAGCTTGGCTATGCAGCTTGGCTCACTGTTCTGGAAAATATCCAGACCCCCTGTAATAAACAAGTAGTACATTTATCAATGACATCCTGTATGGCAGCTCTGATGCTGATAGTCACATACTTCATATTGTATGTATGCTCCGTTTGAATAATGCCTAAGTGGCCCTTTTCATGAATCTTTTACACCAAATCCCTTTAGAAATACTCAGGGACAGCTAACCAACTGTTCCTACTTTGAGCGTAAAGCAGGTCTGCATCTGTTTGCTTCCAATTGTATCACTGAAAGTATCTGTTGACAACAGGACTGAGGATGTAATTAGTATTCTTTAATTTTGCAATAATCTTGCTTAGCACCTTGTCATGCTGATGATGTTGGAGAATTTCTGCTTTGGTGGTCTCTTCTTTCACAGAGATCAGATAGATGGCATTTCCATGGCAGTCTGTGCTGATCTTGGGAAGGAGGTAATATTTGCTGAGCTGAATAAATCTGAAAGGCATCTTCTCTCCTGGTGGCTTTCTGAGCTCATGCTCATAACTGGGGAGAGCAGTCTATTAATCTGCATTGATGTGAAGTCTCCATGGGCAGTGCTGTATCATAAAAGTAATGTCATTCAAATATTCAATGCACTGGGTGACAATGTTAGACTTGTCCCCAGAGAACTTCTTTAACCAGACTAGCATTGAATTGTTGGTTTGCACAGTGAAGTGACTGCTGAGGATAAAGAAACGAAAATTCTTCAGACTCTCCACCAACACTAGCATCTCAGACTTTGTGGCACCATAGTTCTTCTCAGCATTTCTTAGTTTCTGACTGAAATCCTGGATCAGGCTTTTGATCCCATTTATGACTTGGCTAAGGACTCTGCTAATTGTGACCAAGCTGGCATCCCAGTCAATGATAAACCCTTTTGAATAGTCTGGTGTATTTAGACTGGGAATTTTCCTTAGCTCTAGCTTGATGGCGTCAAGCTCTTTTTACTCTGCCCACTTCCACTTGAACTCCACACTGCGCCATAGAAGATTAGAAATATGCCAGTTCCAAAATGAAGGCGCCATAATAATTCAAAAACCCATAAGGCATTGGAAGTTACTATGAGATCACGGACTTTTGATCTTTTCCAAATGATCCTTAGTGTTGTTTTTAATGGAGATATGACCTGGCTTGATAACTCTTCCAAGGAAGATGACATGAGGCTGCAAGAGAAAGCATTTGTTCCCATTAACACAGAGGCCAGATTCATATAAGATACTGAGAGTTCTTCCAAGTCTTTCCAGATGGTCAAGAAAGGTGTTCCTGGCAACAAGAATGTCATCCATATAGGTGATGATGCCTGGTTCTAACATGTTGGCGCCATTCCTGAGCACATGGGTAGTGTAGCACTGAAAAGTTGCTGGGCCATTGCAGAGCCCAAAAGCCATGTATTTCCACTCAAGGAGAGCATACAGACTGATGAAGGCTGTCTTTGGAATGTTGGTGGGCTTCATGGGCACCTGCCAATATGCCTTGCATAAATCAAGGCAAGTAAACAGTTTGTATTGACTGGCATCATATAAAATATCTTTGATGCAAGGAGTGGATATGCATCCTTCACTGTAACATTGTTGAGCTTCCAAAAGTCCACACAGAGGCAGTACTTGTCACCCTGCCTAATGAAAACAGTGGGCACCACATAAGGACTATTGCTGCCCTGAATTATTCTGCTCTCTATAAGATCACTGAGGATTTTCTCATATTCTTCTCAGAGGTTTTCTGTCACTGTCCTGACTGGTAGGCAAATAGGGTGATCACACTTGGTTACAATTTCATGCTGTTCACTGACAGCCTGCCCAACACTGATCAAGCTGTAATTAAACACATCATGGTGTCATAGGAGCAAACAAGAAAGTGACTTGCATTCCTGATGACTGAGATGAGGGTGTGTCCTCTCACTGACAGGAGGAATCCAGATGGTATCACTTGGCTCTACTAAATCATGTATAGCTGTTAAGATGGGTAGGCAAGCAGCAGCCTTCAATTCCAAGCAGACTGGAGTCATGACAATTATCAGCTTAGCTGGGTCAATCTTGACCAATGAAGCAGAACTATTCAGTACAGTAATATAAGTTTTTCCTTTTGAAATGTGGCAGAGATCCAGGGAGAAGTTGACTCCAGTGAAATGCTTCCCTTTATACCCAGAAACCATGACATCACCTATATATGGGGAGTCAATGGTAACTGCAATGAATCACCAGTGTTGAGGCTCAACAAGCACTGGTTCAGTAAATTTCAACAAAACGTCTTGTTTGGGAATGGTGGTGAGTTCCTGCCTGTTTTCACTTTAGTAGATAGAAATCATATTGCTTCCATAGTCAATGACACAGGAATTCTGCTCAAGAAAGTTGTTGCCTAGAATTATGTCATATGGCAGTGACTGGTCACAAGTGTTGATAATGATTAGATCTACAGAGCACAGTTCTTGCTGAATGTGGAGTTCCAGTTTTGGTGTGTGACCTTTCAGAGAGATTGAATTCCCAGAATCATCCAACAGGCGTAGTTTGTACCTCTATAAGCATAATTTAGAACAACAAGTGTCACTAATAATAGAGGCAGAGGCCCTGGTATCAATAGTGACATTAACCAAAAATCCATTTATATCCACAGGGATGATGTTAGTATGCAACAGTGAGGTAATGACCAGAACATCTTATGCATAGTTTATAGGATGCAGCACTCCAACTAGTTTGATGAATTGACAGAACTAATGGGCAGATCAGGAGGATATTCTTCAAACCCAGGCTCATTGATGACAAACAACTTCACTTTGGGAGCAACAGTGCTTGAGGAAGCAGGGGGTTTTAGAGATGAGGAACTGGCTTTAAGATCTCCAGTGTCCTTGTTGATATGAGTGGTATTGTGAAGCATGTACACAATGCTGATGGCTTTACAAATTATTAGGTTGAGATTGTCCTTGGGATCACACTTGAGTTCAAGGTGACTATGAATATTGGGTGGAAAGCCCTGAAAAATATATGAGAAAAGATCGTGCTTCAAATATTCAGGAGTGAGCTTGCTTAAGCAGAACAACCTTTCCACCTGCATGATGTACATGCAGACATTATTGCCCTTCTTAAACAAGAGATCACAAAGCAGCATCTTATACTGATGTTTAATGTGAGGTGCCTTGTAGTGGTCCTAGAAATAGCTGATTAGAATTTGCCAGGTGCAGGAGGCAAAACATTTGAAATCAGCACATATGGAGCAGGGGTGGCCACAGTGACCAACTTAGAAATGTAAGTGATGGCAGACTGTGTGAAGGTGAGACTTCCAGTTGTAAATGAAGTGACTGGGGTAACAAATTGTGGAATCAATGGGGTAGTGTTAGTTATGACAGGGGTACTTGGGAGATGTGCCTTAATCATTCATGAAACTTGATCTGAGAGGTGTTCAGAGAAAGCATCCAAGGCTTCTTTTAAGACATCATGAGTTACAAATTTGGACTGTCTAGGCTAGCTGGGCACAGAATAAGGAGGGCTTTGTTGCAATTGGAATGCAGATGATAGAGTTGTTAAACTATCAACTTGAATAGTCAGAGTGGTGATGGCGTCCTGTAGGTGCTTCTCTCTCTGCCAGGCTTTGGCAGCTTGCTGCTTCATCTCAGTTTGCAGTGAGTTGATATGTTCTTCACAAATGAGACATTGATTGGTTTGCTCAGCAAGAGCTGCTCAGAGTTGTTCAACCTCAGAGGGTTGGGGCTCTGGAGAAGGTGGTGATTGGGGGCAACTTTGAAAGGGATCCAAAGACAAGGGATAAATTGTGTAATGAATTAAATCCAACAGTGTGATGGACAACATTTGGGTTGCCAGGGCTCACACTGGGAAGACCCTGAGTGGGAGTCCCATTATGAGAAAAACTATTGAAATCCATTCAGAAAGAGTAAGAAAATTCAGAAAAACAATTCAAACAAATTGAGAGAAATTCCAACTGGGTTCATAGAAACAAAAACTAGTAACAGTAGACAGCACAGTGTAGGGTACAGTAATAAATAGTATGTTTGTAGTGTGTTAATATAATGTGCTTGTACAAATCAATCAAATAAAAAGTTCTTATTCCCTACACCTAACTAGAACCTAAAGTGAAAATGATTTGGGCTGTCACTGTTAAGGAGCTATTTGTTGCCCCAGACCCAGTGCAGTTTCCTCCTGAATTGTTGCCAGATCTTAAGCAATGATTATCATAACCAAATCCTCAATGACAAAACTAAAAGGGGTTACTAGATATTATAAATGAGAAAAGATCAAACAGTTGGAGGAAGACAAATTTATTGTGAGCTTCACTACAGTTCCCTCAGATATTTATTACAAAATTCTGTAAATTATTACCTGGTTACTGTTTACAGTTTAAAGACCATTTCCCTCACAAAGTTAAAACAAGCAATCACATGTAATTCGAACTGAGGGAACAAATAAAAATTCTATCAAATAACTGCACTCAAAAATGTGAATAAATTGATTTAAAATAAATTAATCTAAATTGATAGCACCAAATCATCAAATCAGGACATCAAAAAGATGTAACACTATTTTCAGAGTGCCAAATAGTTAAAAAGGAAAAATAGGGCCCTAAGTGACTTTACACTATCAGATATTTTTACTCCTCTTACTTTGGTACACTTGCAGCAAAGAACACCACATTCTACTATGAACTATTATGAAAGGACCAACATTGTCTATTAGTTATAAAGAACAAAATTCTATTTAATTATCAAAATCAACACTATCCAGAATGCTCATAAAATGAAATTGCAAAGACAAGCATTTTCAAGAAAGATGGGAGAGAGTGTATCCTAATAGAAATCATAGAGCTTAAATCTCAAACAATTACCACAATAAAAACACAAGTGTCCTTGCTTACATCTATGCAACTATTATTTAACCCTCATCAACAACAACAAGTAGATAATAATATTTGAGAGTTGATATTAGTCTGAAAAACTCAAATTGATTAAAACTGAATTATCTAGTTGAATCACTTGAAAAAACAATAGCAAAACCTGAAGAATCTAAAATTGTGCCTTGTCAATTCACAATACTAAAAGTAACAGATTCTCTGTCTTTAATGAAAATTTTCTTTACAGAAAGTTGGACTAAAAATCAACTATCAGTATTACTAAAACTAAGCTCACAATTAGTGCTAGATTTTGAAGTTACAACCTCAAAACTTCAGATATCAGAAGAAAACACAGCACAGTTCCACCCTCACTTACTGTCAGATTCCCTATGAGGAGCACATAGTTTATGGACAAGTGAACTATCCTGAAAGCATAGGGATGGCTTAGCTAAAACTTATACCAACCAATGAAATTTTTCTTGACAAATGTGTAGCAACAGAGAACAACTATTTTATTCCCTCACTGCTCATTCATACAACAGTAATACAACCTACATGGTGCTCAAAACATAAAAAAAATGCAGAATGAACATTCCATTAGCTGATACTGAACAGTATGTAAACAACTTTGCAGACTTGATAAAGACTATCAACTCAGACAGATATAAACAAAGCAGATCAAAATTACTTAAAGAAGACAATGCATCAAGACTGTACTATGATGGTCACATGCCATTAGAACACATTTTACACAAAGGTAAACCTATTGCTGAACAAATCAATTATGTAAAATCAAGTATGACCAAACTGCCCAATCAAACCCTCATTTTAATCTTCTGCATTGGAGACTTAATCTGGTGCAATTCAATTCAAGAAACTCTGCAATATTAGAACATTTCTAAATGAATTGAAATTATAATAATGAATTGTGTGAATATCTCAGATCCTGAGTTGATGACAGAAGAAATTGTTACTAATAATATTTTCTTTGATGAGGGAAAGAGCCAATACAACTTATTATGTTTTTATAAATGCTTTTACCCAAACACTAACATTTCAGAAGAAGAAACTCATGCATCTGATATCAATGCCAAAATGACACTCCTCATTGCTATTAAAGGATTTTGCTTACATTTTAAGTTTTACAATTTCTTTACAAGAAAACTTTACAGGGTATGAAACACTCTTACCATTTCTGATCATATAATAACCTAAGTTTTACAAATTTGCTAAGAAAAAGTCAGCACACAATTGGAAGCATTATGCTATGCAATCCACTACATGCAGAACTTAGACATTGGTGGCCTAAAACTATAGCCCTGTTTGGGGGGCATGTTGCATAAAGACATTTAATGCTTTAATTTCTTTATTTTAGTGCTATTTCAATATTAATCTTATGATTAATTTCAATTGATAATTTGATGAACTGAAAATGGTGCTATACTTTTAGTATTAAATTTCTGCAGAATATCATGGTAAAGTTTGAGTAGCAGAAGACTGAATTTCTTCAATTTATTCTCAGTAAATTTGTTTTTTACTTTTTATCTTTACTTTGCATTTTAAATAAATTATGTTTATCTAAATTTATTTATGTAGTTAACTCTTTCAGTGCCACATAACATCATAATTTGCAGACACTGTGGGAATGTTTACAATGGAAGTAGATCCCATGATACTTAAAATAGTAACATTTGTCACTTGCCAAATAGAGGAAATTCCCTCAAAAACACGAACAATCACTGACTAGTGAACTGTGTTGACTAAAGTCGCCTATGGCAGTCATAGCATTATATTTTGATGTCAACTTTAGTCGCCTATGGTGCAGAAAGTGTTAAAGGGCACCCAGAGGGGGGGACAGCTTGACTGGCATGCTCCCTTCAACTTAGGTTAGGTATATAGTTAGGGTTTTTGTTGTACTTCATTTCTTTGTAAATATAATTAACTTTTATTGCTATCACCAAAATTGCACAATATGAAAAATGCACTAAGTGTAGGTTTTCTAATTAGCATGTAGGTTTCACTCACTTCATCCAAGAGTTAGGGCTTTTTTATTCTTTATCTTAAATTGGGCTCTAGTTTTATACAACTCTTTCTTAAGGTTATCTGTATCAGGTTGGCCAAGTGTGGCCACTCTTCCTTACCATGATCTCTTGTTTACTTTTAACTTTTGTTAGGATAGGGTATTATAGCAGTAGGAGTTAGTTGTTAAATTGTAGCACCAATAAATCCATGCTTCAACTCAAAAACCCTCAATAGATAGATTAGTGTAGAATTGTGGGGTGCTCTTGCTACTCCAGCAGTACTGAGTAACTCAAAGTTTCAATCCAAGGTTGCAGAGACTACCATTGTAGAGAGCAATCCACATTCCAACAAAAGAGGGAACATTGGTAGTTCACCAATTCAATAAAGAAAAACAGAAACTATTCACCAATAATATATTTCCTGCAGCAACCAATTCACATAGCATCATGCCAAAGCTCTATCCAGGAAGCCATCCTTACTCACCAAGGTGCTAATTGTGTGTCTCAAGTATTAATTTCTAGCTCAAATAAACAATTTAGCTCAGTATTCTATTATCTCAGCTCATGTAAATAATAAAACAAAAGGCATGTAGTTGCCATCCATTCACATTTGCCAATGGCATAATATATTTGCAGTGTGATGTTTAAGTGCATGTATGAGATGAAATGATCAAAGTAAAAGTTGTTATTCCCCACACTTATACATAGCCATAACTTAAAGTGACCATGATTTGGGCTGTGATCTGTTAAGGATCTAGCTGTCACCACAGACACAGTGCAGTGTCTCCCAAATTGTCACTGGTTCTTAATTGAAATTTATTAAACTAAATCCATGAAGAATCTAAAAGGGGTTAGTAATAAAATTCAAAAGCAAATGATGTTGAAGAGAGAATAAATTTTATTGTGCATTTGCTACAGGCTTCTTACATATATATAACAATTTTGTGAATTATTACCTGGTATATGTTTACAAACTTCACATGAGTTCCCTCACAAAATTAATTGAGAAATAACACATATGATCAAATTGATTGGAATACTGCATTCAAAAATAAGATTGAATCAAGGGGACAAATAATAGAATGATCAAATAACTGCACTTGAAAATAGAACAAATTGATACACATAAATGGATAGCAACAATCACAACATCACTATGATGTAACACTAATTTATAGTGCCAAATAATCAAAAGAAATAAAATCAATTAAAATAGGGGCCCTGAGTTATTCTACATGCCCTCCATTGCATGGTTAAGTTTGCAATAGGAGCTGGACAGTGGGACCTGACAATAGCTTCTGTGTTTCCTCCACCATTTCACTTGCCAAAACATCATCCCAAAACAAGACTAATAGTATAATGCCAACTAATTGAACTTCACTATGGCAATAACAATGATATGGAAATTATTCAATAAGAGTCAGAGCAGATTTATTGCTCATTATATGTATACAAGATCTACAAACTAACACATGACAAAAGAAAATAAACATGAACAAATAATTACAAATTAATATGTACAATATAATAATATAATCAATGTTTGAGTGGATGTTTGTGTAGGTGCTCAATTTTGGATGTAGGTTTCAAATGCATGAAGTGTATTACCATCCCCTAATGTGTACTGTTTTATTAAACATTTGACATATAGTACATATATTTTATAATATGGTTTGATAAGATTTGCAATCAATATAATTTTATGAATAAACTAAATATGATTATTGTAAATACATCATTTCAATGATATACATGCAATTATTGTAAATATATACAACTTTCTCAATGAAAGGAAAAATGGCATTCAAGGCAAAATCTGGGTTGATTTCAGGCAAGCAGGAGCTAATCAGGCAGTTTCATCACAAGTTGTTGAGTCTTCTTGTGAAGGTATCATAGAAGCATTCATAGAGCTGAAGGCCCTTCAGAGTGATCATGAGCATCATGAGTGCATTGGTGTCAGAAGTATGGGTGTCTTCTGCGCTGATCTGGGTATTGGGATAGAAGTGTGTGAACACCTCTCATAATGATCCCATTCAAGTAGCATGATTCATGAAGAGTAGTTTAGTAATCTTGGCTCATTGCATAGTAATGATCTCAATTTGCTTAGTAACCTAATAGTAGTGCATTAGGGTCTCAATGTTGTTAGTCTGCATCATGTTGACAGAAGCTTGAAATAAATTAAGGATGCATGGATCTAAAGTTGCAATCTTGCAGTGAATTTTCTGTAATTGGGTTGAGATAGGCTGCGCCTTTTGAAGGATGTCTTTGATAGTTAATTTCCCATCAATAAAAACATGTCACCTTCAATTAGGGTGTCTCTTGTCTCCTTGTACTCTTTAGTCTGCATAGCTTTAGTGATCTCAGCTGCAGTGGATATGTAGTTGATTTTGTCAGAAAGATGGGCCAACACCCTTTTGTGCCCTTTGTTCACTCACCAGGATGGTAGAATTAGCAGTGTCATCAGGCATGGTTGAGGTATGCAGAGGATGTTGTTCTTCTCAATGTTTGACTCAACCTGGTCAAACTTGACCTTCTTTTTAAGTGTAGCTGTTCCAATTGTAATGGGGTAGTTGATCTTAGCCTCTTTAATTGTATCCCAAAACATATGGTGTAGTCCACATTCACAAAGCTTGGCTATTTGCATGTTAGAGATGCAGAGTCAAGATGTAGTGCATTCTATGTCAAAGGCTATTTGTCACCCAGCCAATTGTAGAAGCACTAGTTTTTCCTTTGTGAACATTTTGGTAAGGCACCATTTCATGGGACCTAGGATATATTGTCTTAGTTGCTTTTGATAACATGGTTGGCAATAGAAAGTCATTCAACAAACTCATCTGTGTGGTGCTCAATAGTAAGGATGTGCTCATCCTCAGTAATGGACCAGGCAGGCATATGTATAGGAGAGGTTGCAGCACCAGAGAATGTCTGCATATTAACTGCCTTGATAGGGGCCTTAGTGCTGAGTGACACTTTGATGGCAGAAGAGGATAACAGTTCTTCTTCTTGGTAAAATTGTTCCAAAGAGTGCATTGTCTGTTCAATCACAGTGGGTGGAATAGTCTCACCATCCTTTGCAGCATGCCTGCTGGTCTTGGCAATCTTGTAGCTGCTTTCAGGGTAATTCATTTTCTCCACATTGAAGAGAATCTCAATCTTTGTGTGCACATTATAGTGATTAACCAAGTCTAAAAATTGTAGAGTCAATCCAGGCTCTCAATAGATTAGGCAGCTTGTGCACAATCTAGAGATGAGAACTTTGTCTCAGCAGTGGCTCCCCAAATATACTTTTTCAGCATATCAGAGAAGATATTAAGATCAGAGTAAGTGACACCAAGATGGTTTACTATCTTTTGTGACAGAAGGTGCCCTAGCAGACTGCTAGTGCCAATGAGCCATGAGTATAACTGTTCAAAGTGCTCCATTGCTTTCTTGGTTTTTCTGGGAGACACTGTTAAGGAGCATGTGTGAAGTAGCCAGTTTTTAACTTTTCAGCCTGCAGGACAAATAGCTAGTTCATGTGTGCATTGTCTGCCTAGTTGCTCTTGGGCATTCCAGTCAAGAGGCAGTTGGAGTTGAGGATCACTAGTAAGGAAGATTGATAAAATCCAGATGGCTCCACATGACTGGATAGGTGGAATGAATTTTTCAGAAAACAGCTTATCAGCAACGTTTTGCCAATCCTGAGAAATGTATGATATGTGCAGCTCCATGAGGAGTCTCTCTACAGACCAAGAGTATTGTGAGTTTGGACTGTGAATTTTGATTGTTGGCAACATGTTTTCAGGGCTTTGATCTCATTGATTAGTATTCCTACAAATAGTAAGGTGCACTTCCTGAAGTTCATGCAACATGTGGTTTACAAAGTTTTCCAAAGTAGGTTCATTGTAATCAGGAAACATAATAGAAAGAGGCATACTTGCTTCATGACCAAACATCAAATTAAAAAGGCTGACCTTTGTTGTGGAGTGGACAGTGGTGTTATAGAAATGCTCCACAGCCTCAATGACTCACTTCCAGTTCTGACCCACTGCTTGGGCAAGGGTGACTCAGATCAACTTGATGACAGTGTGGTTAATCCTTTCTATGACACCATTTGACTGAGGGTGGTATGCAGTAGTAAATTCATGGAGAATTTTGAGCTCTTTGGTAAGGGTCTCCATAAGGTGGTTATCAAACTAGGACCACAATCAGATACTAGACACTCCATAGGCCCTAGCTTGAGTATCCACTCCCTAACAACTTTTTCTCTGATGACCTTGGTGGTGGTACTGTTGAGGGGATGAGTTGGGCATATTTAGTAAAATTATTGATAAGTAGTAAAAGGTACAGATATCCCTCATCATCATGGGAGAGTTTCTCTAGGTCCATATGGACAACTTTGTTGGTATGCTCAGTGGCTCATATCTGTAGCTCAGCTCATTGCTCTGGAAAATGTCTGGCCCCTTGGAGCAGGCAGGTTGTAAATTTTGACAATGTCCTGAACAGTGGCTTGGATACTGATTGTAACATATCTCACATCTGTTAGCTTCCAATTGTATCACCAGAAGTAATGATTGGCAACAGGACTAAGAATATGGTTGGCGTTCTTCAGGTTCACAATGATCTCAGATACCACTTTGTTGTGCTGCTGGTGTTGTAAGACTTCTGCCTCAGTAATTTCTTCTTTAATGAGAATTGGAAGGATCACACTTCCATGGTGGTTGGTGCTTATCTTGGGAAGGCACTCATATTCATTGAGAGGGATAAATCTGAAAGGCATCTTCTCACCTGGTGGTTTTCTGAGGTCACACTCATAACTGGAGAGAGAGGTCCAGTAATCCAAATTGATGTGTAGTCTCCCTGGACAATGTTGAATAGTAAAAGTGAAGTTGTTTAAATACTTAATCTAATGGCAAATATGTTGGACTTGTCCCTGGACAACTTTGAAGCTAAGCTAGTGCAGAGTTGTTGGTTTGCACAGTGAAGTGATGGCCAAGGATGAAGAAGCAGAATTTCTTCAGATTTGACATTCAACAATTAACAGCTCAGAAAATTTTAGAAAAATTTCCTGATCAGGAATGGTTCCTGCCTGTGCTTGCTTTCACGGATGGCAACCATGTTGCTCCTGTAGTTAATAACACAGGAGTTCTGCTTGAGGAACTCATTGCCCAAGAATACATTGTATAGCAGCAGCTGGTCACAAGTATTGATGACAATCAAGTCCACAGAGAACAATTCCTAACAAATACACAGTTCTAAGTTCAGTACACAACCCTTTAATGACATTGAATTTCCTGAAGCATCCAACAGGCATGCAGTGGATGGGAGTAATCTTTCCCTTGATAAACACAGCTTAGTGCAACAATTGTCACTGATAATGGAGGCTGAGTCTCCTGTGTTGATAGTAACATTAACTAAAGTTCCATTTATATCCACTGGGATAACATTAGTACACAGTAGTGAGGTGATAACCAAAATGTCATGCACACATTTTATAGGAGGTGGTGCTCAATCTAGTTTAACAAATTGACTGAATTGACAGGAGGATCAGGAGGAGCTTCCTCAGCTTCTGGTTCATTGATGATAAAGCCATCACCATTAGCAACTAGGTGAATCACAGTATGACATTGAGGTTTGGTGGCCCTTTTGACCACAGCAGTAGCAATGAGTTTGCTTAAGATCTGTCTTTGGCTTGGGAGCAGTAGTGCTTGGTGAAGCAAGAGGTTTCTGAGTCAAATGACCCATTTTAAGTTCTCCAGCATATTTGTTGATGTAAGTGGTATTATGGAGCATGGAAATGATGCTGATTGCTTTTTGAATTATAAGATTGAGTTCATCTTCAGGGTTGCACTTTAATTCAAGATGACTGCAGATATTGGGCAGAAAGCCCTGACAAATGTATGAGAAAAGATCATGCTTTGAGTATTCAGATGTTAGCTTACTCAAGTGAAACAGTCTTTCTACCTGTGGGATATATGCATGGAGGTCATCACCCTTCATAAGTGAGAGATCACAGAGCAGAGTTTTATAATGATGCTTGATATGAGGAGCTTTGTAGTGGTCCTTGAAGAAACCAATTAGAAGTTGATATTTTGTTTAATGTCTCTGTCTAACAACATATATTGATTATGTGCAAGACCTTGTAAGTATGTAGGAAACTGAGCTACAGCAGCATCCTGAGTGACTCAATACTGCCTCATTGTCAGTTCAAAAAGGAAAAACCATTCCTAAAAAAACTGAGATATTTCATTGATTTTTCCAGTAAATTTGGGTAGCACAGAATGTTGATTAAACAAATTGGCGGTTTCATTCCCAACAGTGGTTGTAGACAAAATCAATTGAGTAAAATGTGGCATACAGGCTGTCACAGATGCAGTGGCCAAAGTAGAAACATGGGTAAAAGTGGATTGCATTAAGGTGGGACCTCCAGTTGTAAATGAGGTGGCTGGAGTAACAAATTGTGGAGTCAATAGAGTAGTGGTAGATACAACAGGGGCACTAGGAAGGTGTGCTGTAATCATTAGTGAAACATGATTGGAAAGGTGTTTGGAAAAAGCATCCAAAGCTTCTTTCAAGGCATCACAAGTTACACATTCAGAATGTCTAGATGGAGAGGGCATGAAACAAGGAGTGTTTTGTGGCAGTGGAAATGCAGGTGGGGGTGTTGCCAAGCTATGAATTTGAGCTTTCATTGCAGTAATAGAATCAATTAAATGTATCTCTCTCTCTGATAAGCTGCAGTAGCTTGCTGTTGTAGCTCAACCTGTAATGAGTCAATGTGTTGTTCACAGGCAATACATTGATTGGTTTGCTGTGTGAGAGATGCTCTATGTTTCTTGACCTTGGTTGATTGAGGTTCTGGGGATGGTGGTGACAAGGAGTAGATGCAAAAGGGATCCAAAGACAAAGGATGAAAAGTCACAGGCAGTGTCTGAGTGACATGAGTAGGGTAAGATAAATCAACTAATGAATTAATTCCATCAGTGCAGGGGGCAATGTTCTGGCTGCCATCACCCACACAGGGGAAACCCTGAGGGGGAGTCCCATTATGAGAAAAACTAGGGAATCCATTGAAAACAAGAAAAACTATGAGAAATGTTTAGAAAAACAATTCCAACAAATTGAGATAAAACTCCAACTGAGTTTGGAGAAACAAAAACTAGTTCCAGTAAGCAGCACAGTGTAGGGTATGGTAGTAAATACAAATTCTAGAAGAACAAGACAACAACAAAGTAATCAACCAAGAATGAGTAAAATTAAAGTCAAAGCTCAGTGACAGCTTCAGAGCACAGAATTGCAGTGTAAAAATAACATAGGAGATAAAGTTATGCATTGGTTGGTAGTGAAGTCAATTCATGGCCAGGGGAAACAACTATCCCAGCTGGCTCACACCAAAGAGAAAAAACAAAACCAAATACAGTAAGAAAACAGGTGACAGTTCTGAATCATGTCACAATCACAAGGTGAAATCAGATGACTACCTGCTTAAATGCACAAGCTTCATGACCAGAGTACATCTCCAGGCATTGATTCACCTGCACACTTCAACAGAATGAAGCAGAAAGTTCAACTGACACTCCAATTTGCTCAGAATCAAGTCAGGGGAATATTGTAGAATTGTGGGGTGCTCTTGCTACTCCAGCAGTACTGAGTAACTCAAAGTTTCAATCCAAGGTTGCAGAGACTACCATTGTAGAGAGCAATCCACATTCCAACAAAAGAGGGAACATTGGTAGTTCACCAATTCAATAAAGAAAAACAGAAACTATTCACCAATAATATATTTCCTGCAGTGACCAATTCCCATAGCATCATGCCAAAGCTCTATCCAGGAAGCCATCCTTACTCACCAAGGTGCTAATTGTGTGTCTCAAGTATTAATTTCTAGCTCAAATAAACAATTTAGCTCAGTATTCTATTATCTCAGCTCATGTAAATAATAAAACAAAAGGCATGTAGTTACCATGCATTCACATTCACCAACAGCTTATTATATTTGCAGTGTGTTATTTAAGTGTATGTATGAAAATGATCAAAATAAAAGTTGTTATTCCCTACACATACATGTAGCCAAAACTTAAAGCAACCCCAATTTGGGCTGCCATCTGTTAAGGAGCTAGTTGTTGCCCCAGAGACAGCAGAGTAACTCCCAAATCATCACCAGAACATAAGCAAAAATTATTTAGTTAGAATCCATAATGAAACTAAAAGGGGTTAGCAAAGTTAATAAAATTCAAAAAGCAAATTATGTCAAAGTGAGAATAAATATTATTGTACATTTGCTACAAGTTCCTCACATATTTATAACAATTGCTTGAATTATTACCTGGTATTTGTTTACAAATCTTCACATTAATTCCCTTGCAAAATTAAATGAGCAAAAACATATCTGATAAAATTGAGGGGACAAATAATAAATTGATTGGAATACTGCATTCAAAAATAAGAGAAATTAATATCAATAAATTGATAGCAACAAATCAATATGTCATCATGACATAACACTAAATTAGAATGCCAGGAAATCAAAATAAAAAAATTATCAAAATAGTGGCCCCAAGTTACTCTAGATTAAGTGATTGGAAATTGTGTGTTTTTCCATTATCTGGAATGTAATTACTTGGTTTCTAAAATTCTCACAATTTAATGTGGACCAGACCAATGGGTAGCTAATTTTTTTTGTTTATTTGTTATCAGAGGCTTTTATGTGTGTGAAGGAATAAACTATATCATTAACTTTGTAGGGTTCTCTGTAAAATAGTTAATTGTAGTTTCACATTTGGTGACCAGAGCTTTTTTGGTTAAACATACAAATTGTTTCATGTATCTTTTATAATTGTTTTAGTAATTGTTTATTTAAAGTAGTAAATTTAATTTTTTAATTATATTTGATTTAATGGACATTCCTTAACATTAAAGTTTAGTACTTAGGTATAATAAACTTCAATTTCTTACTAGGATTAAATTTTACATCTATTAAAAGATAGGGATTGGTTTGGGCTTAAAAGCATCAATTGGCAACTTCACTTAAGGATTGGGTCAATTAAAGGATTAAAGATTACGCTTAGTAAACCTCAATTTATGACAATAAAGATCAACATTAGAAAATTATGGCATTAAAAAATTATGACATTACCATGCAATGACACTAAGGCATTAGGACAAAGGTTTTTGACTACTCAGCATGCTAAGAACTTAAAAAGAAATCATCAATAATTGAACTCAATTAAAAATCCACTTGAAAATATTGTAATATTTTAATCATTTTAAATTTCAGTTTATTTATCAATCACAAATAATAGTAAAATAAATTTATTTTACTCTAGGAAAACTAAACATAAAGAAACATTGATTGAATGAGAAATACTTGAACTCGATTCCAAAACGTAAAAACTCAAACTCGGACCAAGTAACGCTAAATAGGTTAAATTGAAAAATCATGAATATGGCATTAATATAAAAGACATTATTAAATTACGATATTTTATGATACGGCAATAAAAACCCACCCTATTTAATGTTAATGCAAGTAGTTACTAATTTTATTATTTAATATTTATTTACAATATCTTGATGTTAATGACCTAAAGTAATTGAAATGCACTTAAGAAAAACTACTTGTACTCATTGAAATAATCTTTCATTCTTAATGACATCAGAATTATTTGAAATGAAAGTGGAGAGGGGATGTTGAAATATTTATAAAAAAATTTGGACAGATATTTATTGTAAAATGTAATTTTCTACGTATTATAAGTTTTTCATATACAGGCGTTGTCCAAGTCGTTTACATGTATGCATTGCAGAATTTTCACCTCCAGCTCGCGTAATTTATTTCGAAAAAAATTCCAAATTCGTTCGAGTTTTATAAAGATTTTCAATAATTCGAGATTTGAGCTAAAAAATATTGTTATCGAAACTAAACCCCAGTTTAACTAGGATAATGCTAATTTCTTTTGTTATTCTTATGAAAATTGGGAAGAGTTCAAATATTTAAAATTCTTACATTAATGGTAAGATATTATTTGAAAAAAATTTGAATGAATGTTGATATCCTTTAAATTGCGAAGGTGAAATTTTCAAAATTTTTTAATGATTTCTGTGGGCTTGTTCATGTAAATTCAAACAATTCACGCTAAACTTCTGCAATATGGAAATTACATGCAACATTTATATATAAGTGTCACTTGGTAACCCAAAAGTTTTTGTTACATTCGCAATGTTGTTGTGGGAATTCAAATTATAAAATTTTTTTCATTTAAAGAGTAATACAATTGCTCTCACATTTTTTTTGTTACGCTATGCCACTGGTGGAAGTTTAAATTAGATAAAATGGCATTCAAGAATACTTATTGCAACCGACTAGATACTTAATACTGATTTTCTTCTATTTCTCAATCTTGTTTTGCAAATTTGAAAATCTTCCATATAGTTGACATACGGCTTAGGGAATTGTAAGCTACTCTTAATTTTTTATGAGCCTTAAATATTGAACTAAACTATGTAATATTTTAAATATAGTATCCCAGCTTTGTTCAACCAACAAGCTATATGACTAGTTTATTACTTTTTCGATGTTAATTAGTAGGCTATAGTATATATTGGAAGCATATATGCTATTGCATATCAACCTGCTGTTGATGCAGTTATTAGTCTTGAGTGCTTACGCTTATCAGATGCATCTGTTCAATTTAATTGCCAAACAGCAGTTGCATCTTTGGACAGATTCATACGCATAATAATAAAGTTGTTCGTTTTCGTCATCAAAAATCGCTCAAAGATTATTTTACCGCATTTTAAATATGTTTTGTAATATGGTAATTTTTCAAAATTCATTTTAAACACCAGATTTTAAAAATGTTGATTCCGACAGAGCATGAACAGTCTAATGTAATAGTAATTCAGTATACTGTGACCCTCAAACCAACACATTCTATTTCCTTTTGAATCGACCTGTAAAAATTTTTCTATTTTTTTGCAAACTGTTTAGTGAAACAATATTTCAATAAAATTTGGAACTTTTAGATGAGGTGAATCCCTTTAAACATCAAGTATGAAAGTGGGCCGTTGTTATTTGTGCCAGTACGAGTACAGGCCATGTAGTTTTTCAAATTAGAAACCTAAAGCAAACTATATATACTATATATTCTTGTGCAAAACTTTGTTAGCCCCTTCATTAAAAAATATTTTGGTAATGATACAGATAATTTTTCATCCTGAATTCAATGTTTCTATGAAATTGCTTATTGGATAATTATTATTTTCTACTGTATCACTGTTCAGGGGAAACCCTAAAATCTTCATTTAATACAAAATCCAACAAAATAATTGTATTTTCATGTAAACTTTTCTATTTCTACAAATTTTCAAAAAAGGTATGCAGATTCGTTTGAGAAAAAATCCAATTACATTCGTAAAATCTATATGAAAATTAATAATAATAATAATAATAATAATAATAATAATAATAATAATAATAATAATAATCAGAGCAAATTTATTGCGCATTATATGTATACAATATCTACAAACTAACACATGACAAAAGAAAATAAACATGAACAAATTACTACAAATTAATATGTACAATATATAATAATATAGTCAATGTTTGAGTGGATGTTTGTGTAGGTGCTCAATGTTGAATGTATGTTTCAAATGCATGAAGTGTATTACCGTCCCCTAATGTATACTGTTTTATTAGAAGAAATTGTTTCAATTTTTTTCTAAACTTTTTATAGTTTTTTTCTATTCGCGTTTCATAATCTAAATTATTCCACAATT
>CABFPE010000878.1:246030-264576 GCA_900660155.1 Hofstenia miamia | reverse complement strand
GATGAACTACGTCCCATGTGTTGCTTTATACCGTCGCCATATCACAACAGAGCGATTTAGAAGATCCCCGTTTCTACTCTGCATCCAACTCCTGAAATTGTTACCTGATGGATGTGTGAATTTATACCCAACTATCAAAAACATTAAGACATTTCTAACTAATCTCCGAGCTGATCCACCACTTTGCGAATTTACTAATTTGTAATTATATGTTTATGTTATGACCAACGGATTACCATGGTTAAATAAATGGTTACAACAACAAAATATTGTTTGATATGTATAATTGAAGCAGCACCTAGTTTAAAAAGTATATATGTAAGTCACATATTTCCGGTTTTCAGTTAGAGTCCTTTGGCAAAATTTATATTTTGGTTAACTAGATCAGTTTTATTTGATTAACAAATTTTTATAAATCTATTGTATATCGATTGAACTCAAATAAATGTTCATTTTCCTGTTATGTAAAATTTTTGGGATAACCCATGTAAAATATTGGTTCTACGAAAATTTCAGCATTTTAGGGGTCCAAAGCTAAAAAACTATTGTGCTAAAATTTTTTCCAATTTATTGTATAGAATATGTAAAAAGTTTGTATATAAAATGGGCAAAAGAAAATTTTATTTATCTATAAAATAACAAAAATTGGCATTTTTTAGGAAAGTAAGCTTTTTTGAGACTATAGCTCAGTTAGTTTATTTTATTTGCAAAATACATTGTAATTGTATACTGGATTTCACCCTTTCTTTCAATTTTTTTCGCCATTTTCCTCAAAACCATTGAAAGGGACTAAAGGATTTATCTACTAGACGCTTCAATTTGAAACAATCTTTAAATATATATTCTATGCTATATCTTAATTCTGCATGCCCATATTCAAATGCTTGCATTATCACTGTATTTTTAGGAGGCTGCAGTCCTACAATGATTGATTTGTAAAAGTATAATTAAATTTTTTATGATTTCTTTTTGTACTTAGTAATTGGTTTACTATACTAAGCATTTGCTAATTAAATTTATAAGTGTTAGTCGTTTCTGTAAGAGAATTTTATTTCGATTGTCTATTTTTGTGGATTCCACAAAATATTTGAAATTTTTTGAAACTAAAATATTAATAATAAAAATGGAAAATGTGATTTATTCCATTTTTTTGTGACTCTATGTTCAAACTAAACTTTAAAGTTCTTGCATGATCTTGCAAATTTCAGTCTAAAACTTCGAAGCAAATTTTAAGCGTTGTTGAAATTTAAAAAAACTTTTGGTTGAATCTATAAAGTAGAACACTCTAACAAATGAGTTGGTTCATAATGCAAATTTCAAACTATTATGACTATTTTTCTAGCAATTTTGATATTTTATATACATCAATTTTTTGCATAAGTTGCATCGGTATTTTATTTTTCAGTTTTTTGTTTGATAGTTGTTTGATAGTAAAGAGTTAAATAGAACCCCATTTATTAGCAAAAATGACAACTAAAAGAATATATTTTGATTTATTTATGATATGCATGCGAGTGTTATTGTGCAATTTCATTAAAAAAAATTAAATGCATACAAATTAATGTGATATATCATTTGTTTTTGATAACTTCGAAAATTTCGATGTTAAGGAGAACATTGTTTACTAAAAAGAATGTCCTCCCCACTTTTAATAAAAAGCAAATCTATTTGAAATAGTAGATGTTTTGGTAATTAACTACAATCAATCACATTTCCACTTTAGTAAACAAAGTCAATATTTTACAATAGGTTAGCTCAAAAAATCGAATTATTTATATTATGAAAATTTGTTTGCCCAAAGAAACAAAAGAAAAACCTGTTGTATTAATTCCTTTGTAATTATGAATTTTATTTATATCGTCTTTTAGTAATAAATATTCAGTGACATTCAAATTGAGATCAATGTTGTTTACATTAGGTTACTTTACTTAAGATCTCGTACACTGCGATAAAGATTTTATTTAAAAATCGAATAGAAGAACCGATTGTGTAATTATCTACTTGAAACCTTACTTTACTTATGGGCTCGTACACTGCCGGTAAGTAAATAGCCTTAGGATGTGTCAAAATTCTCAATTGACATTTGCATTTGAATTTCCTTGCAAAATAAAATCTTTTAAATTAATTTGTAGGGTCTCTTCCAATATTAGAAAAATACAAGGTTCAAGTTTCTTTATTTACATAAAATCTCAAAATTTCAAGTGTAAATCCTATAGATTATACTTTATTATAAACAGATTTTGTTAATATTATTTATAAGTTTCCATAAACAAGCAAAGTAAAATTACCTTATCAAAAAGCAATGCAACTCACTTTATATGAAAATTTATGAGAGATTCCAGAAAGTAAACTTAAATATTATTCTAACTGCAATACTGTATATTGCTGAAACAAAAAATGTTTTTCAAAACTTTAGATTTTCATAAGAATTTCTCCCAAGCTCAGCAAAATATTCCGTATCTATAAGATAAAACAAGACTTTTTTATAATTTTGGCCGGTAATTTTACCGGGCTTCTTTGAAATTTCCAAGGTCGGGAAATTGCTGGCCCGGAGCGGGTCCCATCTCTAAATTGTAGTGAACATTTCGAATTAGATCGGATGCATATATAAGTAAAAGTATTTGTCATATCAATTATCGCATGAAAAAATAAACTTGCTTTTGTTAGTTTGATATTTAGGTATATGTGCATAATATATAATTTTCCAAATTTTTGATAACTTTCAGATCGTATTTAGATTCCTAATAAAATTTGAAAGTATGCGTAGTTGTTAAAAATTTTTTTAGATATGAGCAACAGATATGTGTTACCGTAAAACCGGGTAATTCGGGCCACCTTTTTAAATGTTTTATACGATGTACCTTATATTTTAAGAACTATTGCATTCAAACCACTCCATGAACCGCAGGATAAATGTTGTTTCAAAAGTTAAAAAGGCTGTAATACAATTAGTTGAAAAGAATGGTACTTTTTTTATCCATAACTAAAGGATGTTATATTGTAGACAAAACAGGGTAAATCGAGCCACTACGAAAATATTACAAAGCATGTAGGTAAAATAGGCATTACAAAAATTTTTGATGTTCAAATGTTAGCACACATTGAACAACAAAAATGTGGATCATCAGTGTCCATATTACAATGACCACATGTCCACGCCATGCAGTCCACGCATCTGACCCAGTCTCCACTACCAGCAGTGTCCGCATAGTGAACTCCACAAATGCCACAGTCATTTGTACTTGCTGTGATTGCTTGACTTGTGCTTGAAATCACACTTGCAAGAGACCTTTGTCGTTTTCCTCTTTGTGAAGGTGTCATTGCCACACCATCATCACCGTTGTCGGGTTGAATTTGCATAGACGTTATAGGTCTTCCAGCTACAATCTTGGCACCACGTGCCTTTCTCGGAGGCTTATTTTGTCCTCGTATGTCTTTCAGCATGTCAACAAGTGTGTCATCTAAGTCTCTGCCAATTTCTTGCGATTTCAGTTGTTCCAAATTCAACTTTGATCCCGACAACTTAGCAAGGGGTCTATCTGCATTTAATGGGCAAATTCCGCAACTCAGGAAACCAGATTCAAGATTCTTGCTCACAGATTCTGAAATGCTTCTCCAAAGCTGGTATAGCATCACGCCAAAAGATTCCTTGGGGATAGAGCCTGTTCTGCGGCTTTCCTTCCGAAAATTTGACAAGATAATCTTTCAATGTGATTTCACAGAGCGAAATACACTTACATCTAATGGCTGGAGGAGGTTCTTAGAGTTTGGAGGCAAAGCAATGAAAAGCACATTGTTAGCTTCAGCAAGTTCAACCACTTTCACGGAGAAATGTGAGGATAAATTGTCCCCAATCAAAACCTTTTTTCCAGTGAGATGCCTTGTGTTTGAGATAAACACTTTCTCGAACCACGTTGCAAAGATTTCCATGTTGAACCATCCATTGGGGGACACATCATACCTTGTTCCATTTGGTCCACCTTGGCACCAACCTTCATAGAGATTCAATCCTTTGTAAACAACGTGAGGTGGAAGCAAATGACCACTAGCTGAGCCACAAAACATCAATGATATATTCACCTTCGAATGTTCACGCACAACTTCTACACGACGAGTTCCTTTAGGTATAACAACCGTTTGTGCACCAGGATCATCTGAGATAGACGTCTCGTCATAGTTGAAGATGTTGCTCGGATCAATCTCTCCAATACCAGCTTGACGCATTTCTTCAATGTAGTTTGTCACCGTAGACTCATTTACTTGCGCTCTATTTCTTGTAATATTTCCTGCTTTTCGTTTGACCAAATTGTGCCTGGACATGAAGCTCTTCACCCAATCATTGCCAGGTTTGTTGTCTTTAAATTGAGGAACGACACGTCCACATCGAGATAAATACCGTGATACAAAGTCCTGCAGAACTGAGTTTGTAAATCCAAATCCCCAACTTGTTACAGTAGTTATGGTCCTGGTAAGTACTTCCTCTTCTGTTGCAGTAAGAGCACTTGGACGCCCTGGTCGGAAGATTTTTGGATTTTCTATATGGCGCTGTAATGAAGCACGACTAACATTGAACTTTTTAGCAGCTTGTCTCTGGCTTAGTTTTTTCTCCTTTACAAATTTCACAGCTTCTAGCATTTTGTCAGCCATTTCGACCCAGAGTGAAAGTAAAAGTGAAAACTGACAACTAATAAACAAAATCTAGGCAGAACATTTGTACATTTTTACTTACAGCGATCCTAACCAATCAAAACAATGTACCTATTGATTTTTCTTTTATCTCTGCGCGGACACTTACATAAAGTGACAATGCAGGAATCAATTAAAAGGTATGAATCATTACCTTTCATACGAACTGACTCAAGTAACTAGCTGTTAATTAGTAATCATCAGGAAACGTGGAAGTTGAAAATTTAAAGTGGCCCGAATTACCCTACCTGACCCGAATTACCCTGTTTTACGGTATATGATCTTGCAGACCAAAAAATTTATTTATTTTTGTTTTATTATGTCTCGAAATTTGCTTAAAAGAGTAATTTTTTCCTCGAATTCTACATTATTACATTTTGCTAAAATGCATTTTGATTTTTAAAGTTTCTCAATTATTGCTCAGTGTATTCATCTGCAAATTTGTGGATATTTATATTAGGATCTATTTTTGCAATTAATTTTGAAAAATTGCCATATTAACTTTACTCGGCAACATTGCGTTTCTTCAACGGACTTTTTGTTACGCGAACAAAGTTAGTCTTTGTATCAATAACATGGCGGTCTACTCGGACAACTCCTACTTTAAATGAAGGACATTCTGTCAATTTCTTTGAGAAGAGACGTATATTCTTTGCATACGCCATAATAATCACAGTGTACATAATAGTTTAACTGCCCTAAATGTTATATAGGCGTTTTCTAAATGAATTAAAGAATTTCTGTAATTTGTGTGTGTGCTAAAAGTCGGACAGCAGATATCAGCACTAAGCACACCAAAAATCTGAAGAGCCAAAATGAGTGGCTGTAAGCAAGCGATTTGTTTTCAAACATTGCGATATTCAATTATATCACAAGAAATCAATTAGTATCCAATCAAAAATTCCTTCTGTGTGATTGTCTTCGTCTGATTGTTTGAGTTTCTTATATAGGAAGTTAAATGGTTGGAGACAGCGAAAATGGTTTACATATTTTCATCATCAATTACCCATGTCTGTAGTTATCTTAGCATATAAAACACTCTCAGGCTATCTAGAATTTTTTAAATTATTATATTCGAATTTCCCAAGAATAATCTTGTTGAATTTGTGATGTCCCATTTCTGACTTTACCGAGCATGTCCATTTTTATTGCGAATATTCATGCCAAGGATTCCGAATTTTCACTGTAATTTATAGGAACAGATGATGAACTTGGTCCTTAATCTTCTGGCGTAATTTTGAAAATTGGCATGGCGGAGCTTCATCTGGCAAAATGCTTGGAAATCAAAGCGCATTAATTGTTGCTTGTAAAGTCTTAAAAAACGAATTACAGATATTATCGTTTATTGAGATGGTTTGTGATGTCAGCACATACTAGAGCTAAAACACTTTTACCATGAACCCCCATCATAACTTTTGGATAACAATTCTTCAAAATAGTACAAAATATGGCCCACTCAAGTGGACATGTAAACAATGAAAATCTACATGTTGTATAATCATAACCATAGATCTATTGATTTCACATTGCAAAATTAGCATAGGCGTACATAAAATAATGTTGAATTATCATTAAATTAATGACGTATTTAAAAATCTTTTATATAAATTTTATATCAGGTAACCCCTGGTCCTATTCTTGCTGTACGTATGTAAAATTGTCTACCTGTTAGATTTGATTGACATTCAATCTAATTCTAATCATGTTTGCAAAACGTTAAGTGCAATAAATGCCAAAGTTACATTAAATTTATAAGGAATAATTCCATGAATTTACATTTAAGAAATGTTGAATTATATCGTAGCATTCTATTTTTGTGCTTTATTATTTTAGATGGATGCTCAACTTTTTGCTAACAGCTCATCTGAATTCGAAAAATTCCTACAGTCACCCACTTCTGTTTCAAAGGCGCGGAAAACTCTTAATGTCTTGTATGATCATATTTCTAATTATTTGAAAGACAATAATGCAAATGTCATTGTGAAAAACAACAGAAGCGTTTTAGAGAAATGGCTTGAAGTGTGTCTTCTGATTCAAACTAAATTCAAAGCTGATCAAGATGTCAATGAGTTTACTAAATTAACCTTCACGGCAATGTTTTTCATTGCACAAAGTAGTGAGCGTAAAGAATTGGCTGAGTTTCTTGACAGCACATCGATACTTTTCACGTACAGTTTGATTTACAAAAAACTAACACACATCCCAAACAAACGTTTACTTCTTTCAGCAGCATCAAAAGCTCTTGAAATAGCTGAAATAACTGATTTAGTAATGCAAAACCTTTGTCAAGAATTGACAGTTGAAGTCTGTCAGTCAAAATCAAAAGATGATCTAATTAAACACTTATCGCATCATTGGGATTCGTATATCTATCAAGACATAAGAACACAATTCGGTGATCATCTTATAGAAACATATTTCTTAGACAAATTTTGCAGTGTACTTAAAGAAAATTCATTTGAATCGTTAAACGATTGGCTACCTACATTTAATAATGCTTTGCATTCAATAAAATTTGTTTTATCAATGTCCACAAAGCTTGTTGAAATTTTTGAAAATTTGTTTAGGAATTTTGTCAAAATGGAAAAAGACGATGTTTTCTATTTTGACTACTTGGTGATATTTGATTCCTTGTTAGTTACAGCACATTACAATCTCTCTTGGAATGAAGAAATCGAATTTATGGAAAAAATTCGACCACTTTTTAAACCACAATTAGATGTCCTTAGAAGTTTAGTAAAAGCAGGCAATAATTGCTTCATTATATATGCAATAAATATCTTAACGATTATAGATGACATAGACAATGATGACATTGCTATTTGCTTAAAATCCTCAATCAATTACGTGTTGCGTTTGATTAAACATTCTTTGGATAAATCTGATCTTTCTTTTCATTTTAATTATAGGTGTCGGCCTTATATATCGGTTGCAGATCATACACTTTTGTTATTGAATCGACTTCTGATAAATGATAAATTCAAAGCAATCGTTGCAAAAACAGATGTTGTCGATGACTTGCTTAAAATGTTAGAGAATCCAAATGCTCCTCATGCAAAGATCATTACTGTTTTTGTTCAGTTGTTAGAGTTTGGTGATACTAAGAAAAAGCTTCGAATTAAAGATTTTCAGGCACTTGTATGCGGAAAACCTAGTAAATTTAAAATACCGGAATCATTAGAAGAAAATAATGATTTCAAGAAATCTCTAGATTTTCTTAAGTTTGATGATGTTAAAGAGACAAGTATAATTCCTAATGATAACACAGTTAGTATTTTTGCTTTTAATTCATTTGCTTTACTCAACAAGTTGTTTATTCTTTTCAGCGACAGGAATAGAAAGTCGTACGTCCTGGATTCTGCTATGAAGCCCTGGTCGCCTTTAAATCTAATTTGTGATAGTTTTTAATTGAAAATAGCCTAAAATGTTAATTAATAACAATTGTGCATACTTGGCTTGGTACGCCACTGGTTCCATAGGTAACTTACGGTTTTTCCTCACTTATATCTTAAACTCGTTCAGACTAAAAAGAAGTTAGGATTTTATTAATATAACGACTGTCTTTTTAAATGCTAGAGTATTTGTTGAAAAATATTATTATAAAACTTTAATAAGTGATTATTTTATCCCTTATGGTGAATGGAAATTGGCAACCAGAATTTAAATCAAAAGGTCAGTAGTTAAAGCATCCAGTTGAAGAGAGTCGGGTCATTAAATACTTAAATGAATACATTGAGAGAAATGTTGACTTTATCACTTTCACTTGTGGAAATAAATATAAGACTCGGCGTAAATGCAAAACATGTGGAAACAATACAAATATTTAGTTGGAAACGCATAATTAACGTTTTTGGGATATCGTAATTTACTTACATTACCTATACGTTAGTCAGAATTCGAATTACAGGTGTCAAAGTTTTAAGCAAACAAATTCATATTAAGTGGGCGAACTCACTTTAAAAGGGGTTTTTACAAAAAGAACTAGCAAAGGTTGAAGTAAGCTCATCTTCCATAGTAACATACTAAATTTATTTGGAACCATTGACGATAATTTAGTTTTGATAGGATGTGATACTTCTCACTTAATAGTTTTTATTCTCTTAGAGGTCAACACCAACCGTACACAAACCAATATCGCGGTTTTCTACCAATGCCGTTAGCAGGGTTGCCGTTGATAGAAAGTTTTTTCAAAAATAAATCAACATATTGTTTCTCATTAATATCGTTTGATATCAATTCAAATCAACAGAAATATCTTGTTGATGTTAACAATGTTATGTTGTTTGGCAACAATGTATTCTTTATGTATTTCTACGAAATTGCCTCACCTAGACAGCTCACGTGTTTAAGCGAGGCGCACAATTCATAAATAATTACTAATTCAATCGTGATTACACTGTATTAAACTATTATATTGATAAACATCAAGACGACCTCAATTAACAGGCTAGCTCGTCAGCTGAAAAATATTTTTCAAGTATTTGAGAATGCTGATTTTGAATATAATTTTTTGCACAAAAATGTTTTGCCACTGCTGAATTTTTTTAAAAGCATCTATTTATATCGAAGTTCAGAAATAAAAGTTATCACAAAAGTGGCAAAATATATTTTTGATTTGAAAACAAGAAAAAACTTTATATATTAGAAACCGCTTTGCAAAAGAACGTAAATTAGTGTAAGAATCATTATGAAGCAGTTTTTTCGGTTCAATGGGATGCCATTTTAATAATTTTTCTTTAGCATTCTTGTTGTGAGTCTTCATTTAAGTTTTTGTGGTAGCTAATCTTTTAAGTAGTACATTGCTTAGTCGTTGAATTAGTCGGTATGGAAAATTAGGAAAGTTAAAAATTTCTTTAGTTTCCGATAAAATAAAAATTAAGCGCTTCCGACAGAAACTGTCCTTTCTCAATTTCATATAATTATATGCTTTACAAACAAAGTCATATAATTCATTAGTTGGATATTTTAATCGACCTCTGTTGAGAGTCTCAATTAGTGAAGAATTTTCGGAAGGTCTGGAATCAACTGAAAATGCTAAATGCTTTGCGGCCAAAAATCCAGCAACATAAAAAATTGAAGAACATTCATTTTGGTCGAGATCAGCAATATCAACGTCATCTATATCCAAAAGTTCGCAATCAAATAATTCCAAATTTTGTCAGAAGTTTCAAATATGACCTGGTGGATCTCCTATTAATTCTTCATTAAGTGATATACAGTACATAGTTTGGTCCGATCAATTCATTCAGCATTTAAAACATTTTCTAGTGTGAAGTAATAATTGCCACCACATGATTGGCGAAAGTGGCTGAAATGTGAAATGTGCTTCCAAATCATCTGTCTTAAAAAATCCCAATAAAACATATCTATGAGACCATGTCTCATTACAATTGATTAAATAAGAACACAATTCAACGAAACAATTACAATTCTACCACACGGCATTACTGGTTTCATGCGTTAATGATCCGATACGGTAATTAATAGATTTAACGGAATCCATATATTTTGCCAAATTGCCAAAATCTTTTAGAAATTGAATTAATTCTGAGTCAACACTATGAATGGGAGAACCAAAATGATCACAAAATCTAATATGAGCATTTAAACCGTGAACGTTTACAATTTTTAAAAACGGGAATAAGTTTTAATAAATAAAAAGTTTGAAGAGAAGTGGAGAAGGATGCATGGTCGAAAATTGTTTTCGAAAACCATGATAATAAAAAGATTTCAAACCCTTTTCAGGAGCTGATATGTCAAAATAAAGTTACCATTCATGTAGTGCGCTGTTTCTTCCAAAACCTTGATAGCATAATGACCGAATTATTCCTTGCAATAAAACCACAACCCGTAAATTTGCGTGCGTAAAAATCTTCCATTCCCAATAAGTTGACGATGATATTGAATCACTTTTAAAAAAAATCCATTTCATCAATGTCTGGATTACGTGATTTACTAGAAGATTTAGTAGTTGGTCTTAGAGTATTCCACGTTCTAGGAATACAAGACTTTGGAGTATCTGGAAATAACGATGGCAATTCTGCCGGGACTTCATATCGTTTGCCACTTGCTTTCATAGCAATATCACCAGTCCTGTGCTTTTTGGAAACTCTCATGTTTTTCGTAATTTCATCCACTTTAATAATATTGGGTAAGGATTTTAACCAGGCTAGTTTATCTTTTCATTTTGAGGAAAACTGTACATTGGAATATTTTCCTTGATTTTACCTTCTGCTATTTCTTTCTTTGTTAATTCATAGACAGATTGACAATTTCCAACGGAATATTTTTACCCATATTGTATAGAGAAAAAGTGAAAATTTAATACGTGTTGTATGTATAGTAACGATAATGATAAAATGAATTATTATCGCGTACAAACAAAATGTAAGGTTATTTTACACTATAATTCTTTCCTATCGATCACAGGATATTTACCTAAATTCTGGCACTTTATGCGTATCACAAAAACATTTTAAAGTACATGGGTAAAACGTTTTTGTAATAACACGCTAAGCATAAATTTATAATTTTGTATTTTGATATTTTCAGCCCTCAAGTTTATTAAATTATTTCGGTGAGCTGGCTTGTTAATTAAGGTAGTCTTGCTAAACATTCATCCTACATTGTAGTATGATGATAAAATAACAATTCACAATAATCTTGTTTATCCATTCACTCAATATTTTCGTTTTTATGAGAAAATGGAAAGAGTATTTGAATTTGTCTGAAATATATTTCAATGATCAGTAGAAAAACTTCAAAAGGCGTTTTTACAAAGAGAACTAGCAAAGGTTGAAGTAAGCTCATCTTCCATAGTAACATACTAAATTTATTTGGAACCATTTACGATAATTTAGTTTTGGTTGGGATGTGATACTTCTCACTTAATAATTTTTATTCTCCTAGAGGTCAAAGCCAACGTACACAAACCAATATCACGGTTTTCTAAAAAGACCTTTAGCAGGGTTGTCGTTGATAGAGAAATTTTTCAAAATTAAATCAACAGACTGTATCAATTGACATCAATTCAAATCAACAGAAATATCTTGTTGATGTTAACAGTGTTATGTTGTTTGGCAACAATGTATTCTTTATATATTTCTACGAAATTCCTTACGTACGCAGCTCATGTGTGCAATAATTACTAATTCAATCTTGATTACACTGTATTAGACTCTTATATTGGTAAACATTCATCCTTCATTTTAGTATGATGCTAAAATAACATTTCACAATAGTCTTGTATATCCATTCATTCGATATTTTGGTTTTTATGAGAATATGAAAATGGTATTTAATTTGTCTGAAATATATTCCAATGATCAGTAGAAATTTTTTTTTGCGATCTCATGTTACATTTTATTTCATCAGTTTTCATCAGTCATTTTTTAAACATCTCGCCTCCCGGATTTTTAAGAGGACTTATTTCTAAAAAATCTGCAGTTCTCAATCCGTAGAAAATGGGCAAACCCTTGCTGAAATTTTTTACAATCTGTGATGGTTTCTTAGCAAATTTTAAACGCTATCAACATATTGATATCAATTCAGTCAATATCAAGATCAACCCTGACCGTCATCGTATCGATCTTTTCAAAAATACAGGTAAAACAGAATTTTTCAAATGCAACGCTGCTACCGAATATTTCGCTGCCTGGAAATGTAGCTTACTACCGGGGAGTAAGATAGTCGCGCAGTTGTTAATGGATCGGGCCATGCTACGCTCATCCTAATGTTTTCCAACAATTGTAGGCCAGGGCCGCAAATATTTATTTAATGCAAATGTCATATAATACTTGATGGCCACACAGAAACCTTCATTCCTCAAATCTTGTTTAGCAAATTTCGCATCCGTTTAAAATATTGCGTTTAAAATTTAGGCCGTATGAAATTGGCCGGGTTATGGCAAAAAACAGCTATGCATGTTTAATTAATTTCTTTGTGTTACAAATATACTTGGACTTTAAATTTTTCCATTTCAAAGATGTCATGTTTGATTTAATAGAGATTACATCCACACCAATTTACAGATTCTCAAAATGCATAGCCATTGTAAATATACACTAATAATGTTATTTGTGAAAAACATACCATAGATATTTTTAGGTCATGATAAGTTACCAATGGGATACGAAAGACGTTGTTCGTGAAGTAAAAGAATTTCTAGTTAATAAGGATTTTGAAGTTTGGATAGATGAAGAGAGGATGCATGGGAATATGTATCAAAGAATGGCGGAAGGCATCGAAAATAGTAAATATATAGTTGCTTTCGTTACTAAGCGCTATAAGGTATGCTTTGTTCATTTGCATTGTATTAGGTATGCACTCGATGTTACTTACATAACTTTGCAAGAAAAATATCATCAACTGGAAACATTAGCAGACAGAATGCCTAGTTTTTAAAATGTTTATTGTAGTATTCAAATAGACTACTGCGACTTGAATTTTGTGTGTTTGAGTTAAGTTACAATTTCTTAGACTTGTGTTTCTTGTTCAGCTAAGCTATATAACTTTGCTGCGTATTGAACAACCCCATATATGTAGAAAATAAATCCAACAAGTTGAGCTAAATAAGAGAATTTGAGATAAATAATGAAAGACCGAAGGATTCTTCAGCATTGCAGGCACAAATTGCGTACAGTGGCGCTTGCAAAGGGTGAAATGGTGGAATTTCCCTACCGTCAGGTTTTCAAATGTGATTGACTAGCTAAATCGAAAAATTTTCGGCAAAAAAATTAACAATTTAAAATCTAGTGTCGTGAAATGCATTTTAAGGGTCATGACTAAGAGGTCTTTTGTCAGAAAATCCTGCCTATGCCTCTAATTGCGCGTTGCCTAAATAATTCTTGAATATTCGAAAATTGTTCTCTCAAGGTAAAATTGGTAGAGAAATTGGAATCCATTAAAATTGTTAAATCGAAAAAATTTTTGCTATTGTGTGAATAAACAAAATTGTTTAGATTTAGTTTTGCAAATACAACCAATCGAATACTAAATTTGAACATTGGCGATGTCATTCATGTTTAACCCCTTCGGACCGCGACTTTTTCAAAGCAGTAGGCAAATTTGAAATTTTGGCTCCCATACAACCAATTAGGTCTGAAACAGCGCTTTATCTCAATTTTATTCCTTTATTTATAAGATACATCTTTATACATGGATATATAATTGAAAATATTAATAATTGTTAGTAATAATGCTAATTAATGAAATTAATTACATGTATAGATCCGTGATAGTGTAGAATCGCGGGGAGCTCTGACTACTCAAGAGGTACTAGGTAACTCGAATAACTGTTAGAAGGTTGCAAAGGCTACCATTGTAGAGAGCGACTCGCATTCCAACAGAAAACAAAACATTGGTAGTTCGCCAGTTCAATTAAGAAAACAGAAAAATAGTTCACCGAGAATTATTCTGCAATGGCGACCAATTTGCATGGCATCTTGCTGAAGCGGTATCCTTGAATCGATCCAAGCTCTACAAGGTGCTAATAGTGTGTCTCTAGTTGTTAATTTCTAGCTCGATTAAAACAGATCTCAATTGTTCTTATTTCCTCAGCCTATGTAAATAAATAATAAATGTCGCATGTAATTACCATGCATTCACGTTCACCAGTCAGGGGCGTACCCAGGATTTTCTGACGGGGGGGACATCATTATTATTCCCTAAAGCGGGGCAAAGCCCCCTGACGGGGGGGACATTCCACCATGTCCCCCCCTCAGGGTACGCCACTGTCACCAGTGGTATATTATCATCACTGTAGATTATTAAGTGCAATGTACAAATAGAAACGATCGAATAAAAGTTATTATTTCCTTATACGTGTAATTGTAGCCGTAACCTAATGCGGTACCACGATTTGGGGTGCCAACTGTTAGAGAGCGTGTTGTCCCCCTAAACACAGCGTAGTAACTCCCAAATTGTCACCGGAACTTAAGCAAAAATTATTTCACAACAATCCATAGACGAATCTAAAAGGGTTAGCTTAATAAGTAAATCAAAAAAGATCAAACATGATTGAAGTGAGACAAATTATATTGTGCATTCGCTACAGGTCTCTCACGTATTTATACTATTTGAGAAATCGATTACCTGTTCGGGTTTACAAAATTTGCATTCAAGTTCCCTCGCAAATATTAAAGAGCAATCACACGTTTCCTTAAAACGAGGGGACAAATAATTTTTAGGTCGAAATAACTGCACTAGAAAAACTGATAGTGAAAATCAAGACGTCATAATGACGTAACAAACTAATCTAACTAATTATAAGGCAGTGTTTAGCACCAATACAAGTGATGAGTAAAATAGGGACCCCGAGTGACTGTACAATAGTAACCAAGGAAAAAGGTTATACAATCGAGATTTTTATGCAATTATTTGGAAATTTAACATAATTGCGAGTTTTAGTCATACAGATTACAGGTTGAACACTATATTGAAGTTTCTCTGTCTGCTCTTTAAGCTTGATAACAAATCATAGCGCTCGCTTGATTCCAACATCGCAATCTCGTGATCCAATTTCATGTCGATAGGTTTACTTGTAGTGTTTGGGAAGAATATGTGCGTGAAGTACGGGATCCAATGAGACCAAAGCCAGCCGTCTTCTAAAATCAAGAAGAGTCTTTGGATGATCAGATACAACTTCGACTTCTGAATTATGTATTTTCTCAGAAAAACCGGGAATTTCTTGGAAAAAGAAGGCATTTACAACAGCTATGTATAATTAGTCATAGAATCGTTTAGTGTAATATTTCAACGAATCGTTCTAATCAAAGTAGTAAGGTTTAGTCCTTTGGTTCCATTAAATCTGTTTTTTCATGGTGTTGTTGTACCTGCGGGCTACCTTTAGATAAGGAACATTAACCTTCTCCTGATGACCTCGCCTCCTTTTTGCGTGAATCATATCGGAGCCATCAATTGTAGCAAGCAGGTGAATCGGTCGATTATCCTGCACTTCACTATTTACTGATAAACTGCGTTATATATAAATGATGTGTTTTCAGAGAAGAAAAAACCGCAGTTGAGACCGAATGAGTCTTATGTGTCACATTATGTTATCAGCCTTAGTGAACACATGTACAATATAGAGGTCAAATATTTGGATAAAATATGTCAGTAATGTTATAAATTGTTAGAAAATAAAAATTCAGCATGAAAAAGGTTATTGTTGTTATTATTGTCTATGTGAATTTTTACTTGAGCTGTTAGGAACCTAACAAATACTGTCGAAAAACTTGAAGGTCATCATTTGTTAAATTTATTAATATCCCATAGTTTAGTGTATGGATAACTATGAAATACAATGAATCAAATACAAAAAATCATATGGGTCACATATGATTTATTCGGTTCAATCGAAAATAATTCGAAAATGGATAAAAATAGTTATGCTAATGTTAATCTTCATGCAACTTTATGATATTTTCAAATAACCTCATGAAATAGTGAACAACTCACGTTTTAAATTTGCAATAATTTTCTTGTTTATGCCTTAAAAATGACTTTTGTTAAAGCAGAGATGAAATCAGGTCCAACATTTTACTATCTGATCCGATCTGAATCCGAAACTTTTTACCCAGGTCTGATCCAATCCGAATTTTTAAACGAATTTTAGGTTTCGATCGGAAATTCATCCGAATACAAATATCTAACAATAAATAAACATGGACTTAAAATATATTTATGTTTTTTTTTCAAATGCGAATAGAACGTTTTACGTGCTTCAACACTGTCTTGAAATGAAAAATTGACATATACGATATGTGCCGGGGAAGACAGGGTCGGGATTGGACCGAGATATTGAAAAAATGGGACAACATACCCAAGAGTGCATGCAAATCAACTCAAATGCAGTGAATCTTATATAATTTAAAAGCAATGTGTTGTAAAATCAATGATAAATGTTTAGATATTACAATAGTATCAAATGACTTCTAATCCTACTATCTCATGCACTCAATTTTGGTCAAGCAAACCAAAAAATTCAAGAAATGTTTTTCTCAACGATCATAAAATAGGCCTAAAATGGCTATGGTTTAAATGGAACCATCCGGATTTTGGCTGGGCGTGGGCATCAATTTTCCGTCAATGTCAATCTGTTTGAAATAGATTGCTTCTTTTATCTGTAATTGTCCACCCACAAGAAGCAAATCCGTTTATGATTGGCGTGGTTTTGTTATGAGTGGAAATTAATAATTGCTGCCAAAACTCCAACAAATTAATTTCTTTTCTTATTTGTACGCTTTGTAGTAATCTAATTCCTAAAATTTTCATCAACTATAATTATTTATTATAATTATTTATTAAGTTTAAATCGTTGAGTCATTTACCCTATTATTTTTATTATGTCCAAATCCAAAAATCACAATTGTGTAATGTTACTGTGAATTGAGAATTGAAGTTGTTTCAAACAACAAGATAAAACTTATTTCAAAATTGCAGCTAAGGCCATGAAAACAGGAATAGCACAAACAATAGCAAATTAAAGAACACACCCAAAATTTATTTTGTACAATATACACAATTTTTAAAAAATTTTTGGATCCGAAACAGATCCGAAATTTTCTCAAAATTTAGATCTAATCTAATCCTATCCAAACCGATTCGAGACTCGATCCAATTCCATCTCTGTGTTAAAGTAATAGTTTCAACTACATTAATGATACTTTAGATTTCTTAATGGAGTGCTAACACTTAGTTTCGTCAAAATATAAGAGCGTTTCCAAAGGAAACTTTTGTATATTAGTTATTATTAAAGGGAATCGCGACTTACTAATACCTCTTTTCCTTGGTTTGGTGAAGACGGGTGTTTAACGATAGATTTCACTGTAATAGATGAATAAACTACTTTATCAAGAAATCCTGAGTCAGGTTTAATCAAGATGGAAATATCTATGCAGCAATGTTGAATTCTAGAAAGACGTTTCATCCGCATAAACAATAACAATCCATTTTAGAGTCCTAAGCAGTCAAAACTAAGCGAACATCTGAGCTGAATCCTTAAGAAATGTATTGATTGATACACCCGAAGGGCAAATGGGTAAATTTCCAATCACAAACGGAATTTATTGCTACTCACTTTCAGAATTCTTGGAGTTCTGTATCTCAAGCGAGTCTTTATTTTGGGTGACTGGAGTAAACTAATTTTTTTGGCAAGTCGAAAACAATGTATTAGAAATACACCTCAAAATATTGTCCAAATTATTAGTATTTGGAGCTTCGGTGGAAATGGAATCACACCATCACTACAATTGCTAAGGAAATTACCGATCATTGCAGTATCAATCGTTTGCTATGGAAAATGCAAAAAAAACTTGCATTTGGCGGGAAACGGCTCGAAATTTCTAAGGCCTTTAGCGGGAATCGCACTTTTTCCCCAAAAAATCTTTTTTTTAACCATTGCTCTCGCTGTATTCACTCAAACTTAAATATATTTAGCAAGGGGTAGGTACATTAAAGAGACACTACCCTGCAAAATTTCAAAGATTTATGTTTAGAAACGCGGTCTTGATAAGGTTCTTAAAAAACATTTAACGGGATATATATATATATAAATTATATATATATATATATATATATATATATATATAAAAGTGCAAAGTAATTTCTGCAATCTCACTCTACAAGTATAATTAACCTCGTCTATTCTTTCACTCTAAAAAATCAATCGCAAATCTTCAAAATTGAGGATTGTGGAGAATCTGTGGAAGTGATAAAGCCGTAATAGTTGGAAAATTTATGAATCTCAATAAATAAACTTTATCATTCTTTGCCAGCGTAAGTTGCCTTCAAAAGGAAGCCACATAGACGCATAAACGGATCAATGGCTGTAATATATATATATATATATATATATATATA
>CABFPE010000878.1:208749-222765 GCA_900660155.1 Hofstenia miamia | reverse complement strand
AGCATTGGAGGAGTGTGTGGTGAGTGGGTGTCCAGAGTGGATGGTAGTGGGAAGGATATTTCTGATACAGAAGGACCCAAAGAAAGGTAGTGAGGCAAGCAACTTCAGGCCAATAACATGTCTGCCAACAACATGGAAACTGCTAACTTCTGTGATTTCAAGTAGGCTGGCATGATACTTAGAACAGAATAGGTTGATACCAGAGGAACAAAAGGGATGCAGGACAAAGACGAGAGGGTGCGAAGATCAGTTGTTAATAGACCAGGCAGTGGTGGAGAATTGTAGAAAAAAGAAGACAAACTTAGCAATGGCATGGATAGAGTACAGGAAGGCGTATGACAGCATATCACATAGGTGGTTATTGAGGACGCTAGAGGCCAATGGAGTTTCACGGAAATGGATTGAGTTTCTAGAGAGGGAAAGTGGCAAACTGAGATAGACGGGCACAGGTTGAGGTTTAGGCGAGGCATATTTTAGGAAGACAGCTTAGCACCACTACTGTTTGTAGTTAGCTTAATCCCCATCACAGAAAAGTTAAAGGAGACAGGTATAGGATATAAGTTGGAGAAGAATGGTAGAGCATTGAGTCACCTGTGGTACATGGACGACCTGAAGATGTACGCTAGTTCAAGGAAGATGTTGCAGAAGCAAGTGGAGACATTGGAGAAGGCAAGCAGAGATTCAGGGTTGGAGTTTGGATTAGGAAAGTGTGCGACAGTGACAATGACCAGAGGCAAGTGCATAGATGGAGATGGTTTGAGGACGAGCAGTGGGGATAAGATTGAGGAAGTCAAAGAGGGGTACTTAGGGGTGATAGAGAAAGATAGAACAGATAATGAGGAAATGAGGACGAGGTTAGGAAAAGAGTAAGGAAGGTACTACAGAAGTCAGCATTGAATGGACAGAACAGCATAAAGGCAATAAATACGTGGGCGATGCCAATGTTGAGATATTCGGCAGGAATAGTTAGGTGGAACAAGAATGAACTGAGGGAATTAGACAGGGAGACAAGGAAGATACTAGCAGCAGAGACAGCGTTCAACCTAAATGGAGATGTAGATAGGCTGTACATGGCAAGGCATAAGGGAAGGAAAGGGCTGCTAAGTGTGGAGGAAACTGTAGAAGCAGAAGCACTAGGGCTAAAGGAATATGTAGAAGAGCAACCTAGAGGATCCCTACTAGAGGTCACTAAGGAGTTAAGGAAGATAAGAACTGAGAGTGAAGGNGAGAAAGCAAGCAGAAATTCTGGGTTGGAATTTGGATTAGGAAAGTGTGCGACAGTGACAATGACCAGAGGCAAGTGCATAGATGGAGATGGTTTGAGGACGAGCAGTGGGGATAAGATTGAGGAAGTCAAAGAGGGGTACTTAGGGGTGATAGAGAAAGATAGAACAGATAATGAGGAAATGAGGACGAGGTTAGGAAAAGAGTAAGGAAGGTACTACAGAAGTCAGCATTGAATGGACAGAACAGCATAAAGGCAATAAATACGTGGGCGATGCCAATGTTGAGATATTCGGCAGGAATAGTTAGGTGGAACAAGAATGAACTGAGGGAATTAGACAGGGAGACAAGGAAGATACTAGCAGCAGAGACAGCGTTCAACCTAAATGGAGATGTAGATAGGCTGTACATGGCAAGGCATAAGGGAGGGAAAGGGCTGCTAAGTGTGGAGGAAACTGTAGAAGCAGAAGCACTAGGACTAAAGGAATATGTAGAAGAGCAACCTAGAGGATCCCTACTAGAGGTCACTAAGGAGTTAAAGAAGATAAGAACTGAGAGTGAAGGAAAGAAGGTATACCAGAGTAGGATGGAATCAGAGAGACAAACAAGGTATAGGCAGAAGGCAATGCATGGAGAATACTGGAGGAACACAGAAAAGTGTGACAGAGAAGAGAGCAACAAGTGGTTAAAGAAGGCAGGACTGAAGAGAGAAACAGAAGCACTGATAATGGCAGCACAGGAGCAAGCAATAAGAACAAACTGGGTGAAGAAGGATATAGACAGAAGAGTAGAAGTAAGTGATAAGTGTAGGCTATGTAAGAAAGAGGCAGAGACTGTAGATCATCTGACATCAGGGTGTGAGAAGCTGGCACAGAATGAGTATAAGTTCAGGCATGACAAGGTGGGAAGAATGGTACACTGGAGTTTGAGCAGGCAGCATGGGTTAGAAGTAGGAGACAAGTGGTATGAGCACAAGCCACAGGGCGTCATAGAAAATGAGAAGGTTAAGATACTGTGGGACTTCAACATACAGACGAGCAAAGTGATAGAAGCACGGAGGCCAGACATAGTAGTGGTAGACAAAGAGAAAAGATTAGGAACAGTGATAGACATAGCAGTACCAAAGGACAGAAATGTAGAAAGCAAGGAGAAAGAGAAGATAGACAAGTACAGAGAGTTAGCAGAGGAAATAGAAAGGCTGTGGAAGTTAAAGAAGGTTGAAGTAGTCCCGGTAGTTGTAGGAGCACTAGGAGCAGTGAGTAAGAAGCATAAGAGATACTTGGAGGAGTTGGGAGTACCAAAGTGGGGAGGAGCAGTAGCACAGAAGGCAGCATTGTTAGGAACAGCTAGAGTCCTGAGGAAAGCTCTCAGACTTCCTGGGAACTGGTGAGTTCCCCGAGCTGAGAGGGATACCAGCATGAAGCTGTGAGAAATAAGAGTAATAAGAATAATAAAAAGAGTCAAAGCAAATTTATTGCTCAATGTATACAAAAAATCTACAAACTAACTTGTGATAAAAGAAAAATAAAATATAAACAAATATTTAACTACAAATTAATATGTACAACATATACTAATATAATAAATGTTTGTATAAATGTTTGTGTAGATGCTCAATGTTGGATGTATGTTTCGAATCCATGAATAAGTGTATTCCCATCCCCTAATGTATATTGTTTTATATTTATTTTTTAATAATAATAATAATTATAATTGAAATAGGTCAGGGCAGATTCTTAATTAAGTTACGTAATTTTAGACAAATATTTTTTGCTTAGATTAGTACAAATTTTGCAATGTTGATGGAACATAAATGACATTTTCAATGCTACACGGTGAAATTTTAATTGTAAGTTTAGAGACTTTAGAAAAATTACTTTTGTCTAAACATAGTTCACTCTCTGAATTCGGTAGGCTCAAATCGAAAAATATATCTAAAATTAGTTTTTTTAAAGAAAAACTCAATCTGCAAAAATACATTTTAAAAAATTTTGAAATAAATGTATTTCCTATATATTGGCGCTTTTAAAATACTAAATCAGTCTTAAAATCGAAAATTACTATGTTACAAAGCACCGAATTTTGTTAACAAACACATTTTGCGAAAAATTAATTTATTCTTAAAAATATTGGCACTTTGTAACAACATTCTTAGAATAGAATGAAAACCTACATTTTTGTAAAAATAACAACACTGTGTTAAATAATTGAAGTTGTCACGACTATGAAAGTTGCCGCAATGAAAATTATTTTTGCAAGAAATCATTTTTCAAGACCCTTGAATTGCATACATAAGAAAATCTGCACTTTTTAGGATTGTGGAGGACAAATTTTACACATTATTAAATTGAATTTTCGACTTCCAATAGCTTGGAAAATGAAGTATATTTAAAAAATATGTTAAATGTGAAAATTGCGCCAGATTGAAAATAAACGTTAAATAATTAAAAATGTTACCCGCAAAGCTAAACATTTTTCAAATGTGTACTTTCCTTTTTTCAAACAAACCATTTTCCCATAGCTTCAAACACCTTTCACCAACAGTTCTATGAAATGCTGAACATTACATTGCAGTTCCTGATTAGAAGTGTGCGCGGGTAAAGTTGGATTACCCAGGTCAGCACCGCACCGCACCGCAAAATATAATTATCAGTTAAAGTTTAATTCAGTAAATGCTTAGCAATACAGTCTGCAGTATTCGGTTCCAATGATCGTCGCGGCTCCTTTTAGAACTCTGCCAAAATGTGAGAAAAGCCCTTCGCTGGTCGCTTCTGAAGCCAGTATGAAAAGTAGAAATTTTGCGAATTTGGGGCAGTTTTTCCACCAGTTCAGTAAACCAGGGAAACTGTTGATTGTCCCGTCAAAGTAAACATCTATTTTTCACAGCTTGGGTTCTGGAATAATTCCTCTACAACAGATTTTGACATCGTTGCTGAGGGTTCCTCCACTAGAATTAGGAGCAAACCCTGGGAATTGTTCTCTACGTTAAAGGTCACCAAAGCCTTCTTATATCATTGAAAGATCCCTTCCTTTCCGACTCGTTTAAAAATTGTAAGTGTTTCGGCTGTGGATGAAGATAAAAGAAATTTATCTTTCACACTCTCTTCAAACGCAAGTCGCAGTCCTTCATATCACATATTTTCGATAGTTTATAATACCACGGAACCACCAAGTGGAGGTTTGGGACGTTGTCTGCCTCCCTACACGTTTTAATGATTTCCATCAACATAGAAATTTAGAACACGGTAGAAGAATCGAGAGAAATCAACATTCGTGCTTGGTTTCTGGACGCCAAAATTACAACAATTTTCTTGAAATTCTTCAGAATTGATTTAAACGTAAAACAGACACCATTCCATCGAGTTATAAAAGTCAATTTCAGTGTTATTGGAAGCAATTTCCGAAGGCCAGCTGGTTTAAACTATTGCACAGGTTTGCTTTGCTAGTCCCGAATTACTTCAATAGTTTTTCAATGTACTCCTTTATGTGATCGCCTGCCTTGTTTGAACTAAATGATCGTGCCCTAAGTTTCACCCAGACAATCTGAAAGTCTCTAATAAAATGTAGTATAGCTGTCTCCGGTCATGTCGTACTGCAAATATTGAGGGCAATGGAAGGTCTGTTCATGTTGGGGTTTTTAAGTACTCCCAGAGGATTTTCCTACACGTAGTTGCTTTTCGCGTAAATTTCTTGAAACTGTTGTCCAGTGTGGTAGAATTGATTGAAGTAGGATCTGGTGTCTGCCCAGATGACCCACGTCTATACTTTTCAGGGTGATTGTACCAGTAGTGAAAATTACGCTTGAAAATCGCCTTGCAGGTTACACAACTGACCTGACCAATTCCGTGTCGCAAACTCTGCTGAACTAGCGCCACACATCGCGTTTTACCGACAGCGGGCTTTAGCGTATATGCTCCCTTTTCAAGTCATTTAATTATCTCTGCCTTGTTACCCATGTGTAACTGAAAACACGACATAAATGCATGATGTGTAGCTGCGCCAAAGACAGAAACAAGATTGGTTCCTAGTTAGTTTATATGAATTAATGAAACTATTTATTCAGAGAATGATTGCCCCTAGGTGGTGTAACAAAATTTGATTGGTGATTGAGAAATCGTATCTGCATGCCTACTGCGGCTTAAACGCACACCTCTATTTCTGATGTACTTGAAATCTAAATTATTTGCGATGTTTTGAAAATCATGCAATCTATTACCATAATATAATCATGATTTTTAAATCCCATGTACTTACCTGCTAACATCGAAATTTTTTTCCACTGATAGGCTACCCAAGCCCCACTAAACAACGTTCTGCACAAAGTCAGTCTAGTACCAAATTAGAATATTAAAACGTTCAATGAAATTTGAGACACTTCTCTATTGTGTTGTTTATTACAGTTACGTGCGCTTGAAATATTTTTAAGAAATCATCGCAGATTTTAAGAAAACTCCTGGGTAATATAATCTTAAACAGCCTGGTGTCTTTTTAAAAGTAAAACGTTTAACCACATTTTCAAAGAATTTTTTTGAAGCTTTTTAAAAACTTTGGATTTCACACATTTATTGGTGTTCAAACGGAAATGTGTACTAAAGCGTATTGCTTTGTGTGAAACAGTTGAAAACTTCGAATTGTTAAAAAAGATTAAAATAATCTTCAGACTTAGCGAACATATAATTGTAAGGTTTAGAGCACATAGAAGTAACACCGAAGTTGAACTGTATATACACGCAAAAGCATGTCTTAATGGGACCATAATCGACCGTGATCTTAAAACGTAAATGAAAAAGGAGACACTCCTTATTCTGAGGTGCCTTCTGATTATGTATATCATTATTAGTTCGTGTTCTAATAGCACTTAATTTTTTTAATTTTAATTTAATTTTAAGAAATTCCGAAGTTGTTTAAGGTCAATGATACCTAATTTTTTACGTGTGCTCAGATAAAAAATTTTTTCGAATCTCTAGTCCACCGATTTTAAGGGGTTTGGCTGGAAAAACTCACTTGTGTTAACCCCAATTTACATAGCGCTACTGTAATAATAACAGAGCATATCATAGAATGTTCTCTAACCGGGAGATGAACTACTTCATTCCTTGGTGGAAAATTCTAACATAAAAAACAGAGAAACGTAAAAAATTAAATTTCGCTTTATATCTGCAATTTAGCTTGATAATTTGGAACCAATTGTGTACTCCAAGAACGAAACCAAAGAATAAAGGTCATTGTAGTTCTTCCGATAGTGAAAAACCAGGTCATTGAAAATTGAAAGGCCAAACTGACTTGCTATCGTACACGCAACTATAATTTTACTCTCATAAGCTCTACATCATCTCTTAAAGTACAGATTGGTTACTTGCCGTCAATTAGAGACAAGTAGCACTGCTGCACCCGACGCTATGCCCTATATTTAGTTACATATAACTATCATAAATAGAAATAGAGACAAAAATATGTAAAAAGATGACCGAAAAAGTAAAGGCCAAATTAAGTAAAACCTGGTATATCTAAAATGGTTAATTAAATCGGCGGATATGGAAATATGTAAATAAAAATAATGTAACCAGAGATGGAATTGAATCAGATCTCGGATCGGATTTACATTTTGAGAAAATTGTGGATCTGTCTCGGATAAAAAATTTTTTAATAATTGTGTATTTTAAATTTGATACATTATGCAAATTTTTACATTGAATGAAGGTTCGTGATTACTATAATCACTAATACAAAAAGTTTTATAGAGCCATACCTTTGGCATAGCAATGAAAGGATATTATTTTGCTTAATTTTGCTTTTGTATAATTTAAAACTTGTAATCCATTTTAGTATCCAATTTCAATGAAAATTAAAATTCAAAATTTATATTTAAATCTCAAATTTAGCTAGAATAAATAAATTTTTCTATCACGAATTTTAATACACTCCACGACAATTTTTTAATGTCTTGCAATATATATTTTGTGCTATTCCTGTTTTCATCGCCTTTGCTGCAATCTTGAAGTAAGTTTCATTTTGTTGTTTGAAACAACTTTAATTCTGATTTATAATAACATTGCAAAATGGTGATTTTTGAATTTGGAAATAATGCATTTTTAGAGCTGTAATACTACAAGAAACTCAACTATCTAAACTCTAGGAATATATTATGATTATGTTGATGGTAATTTAAGAATTAGATTACTACAAAGCTTACAAATAAGCAAAGAAATTAATTTTTTGGAGTTTTGGCACAGTAATCATCATTTTCCATTCATAATTAGAAAAGGATTTGTTTCTTGTGAGTGGACAATTACAGATAAAGAAGCAATTTATTTCAAACAGAAGATATTTGACCAAAAATTTTAGGCCCATTTTATCATTGACAAGAACATTTGAATACATTAGATTGTAGTACTAGAAAGGATTTGATACAATTGTAATATTTTAAAACTTAACATTGATTTTTCAAAACATTGCTTTGAAGTTATACAGGATTCCCTACATTTGAGTTGATTAGCATCCACTATTGCGTAAGTTGTCTCATTTTACCAATACCTCGGTTCAAATCCGGCAATGTCCTCCTCTGTATACCGTACAATTTATATTTCAAGACTTTTCAAATTTTCTATTCGCATTTGAAAAGAACATAAATAAATTTCAAGTCCATGTTCATTTATTTTTAGAATACTAATTTGTATTTGAATCCGCTTCGGATCGAAAACTAAAATTATTTTAAAAATTCGGATCGGATCGGATCCTAAAATTTTAGATCCGGTTCCATCTCTGAATACGACTAAGCGTTAGAAAATTAAAACTTCTGACAATATCAGATTTCACACTTACAACGCTTGTAAATATTTGCTGCAAACAAATTGAAATCATTAACACTAAGCAGTATTTGATGACTCGACAGCTAGTGACCAATCAAATTTAACATCAATCACACGGATTAAAACATAAAAAATAAGACCCACTAGGATGCAATATTTCTAGAAAATATCATTTCCAGAATGTCATTGATTGAAAATGCAGTGATCCATATAAAATTTTATAAAATATTACAATTTTAGGGCGACGTTAAATCTTTAATACGTAGTGAGATTTACGGCAGTTTTAAAAGTGGCGGAGTTCCTTAAAAAATGCAGTAGTGCATATAAAATTCTAACCAAAATTCATTACTAAACAATTTATTTTTTAAAAAATTGAACTATTCCGAAAATGATATCTAAAATATTTCTGACTAAATCGTGACTTCTCAGTTATTTCATATCAAATTAGTATTTGAATAAAAATACAATACTCCATGTAAAATTTTATTAAATATTACAAATTCACGTGAATTACGGCATTTCTGAAATAATATCGCAACATTTATTTTTGCTTCAAAGTCTTAAATCTCAAAAAAATTGCCATTAGCGTATAGTATGGATGTAGTTTAAAGATATGTACTAAAAATATTCAAAAAATATTCTTAGCATACATTGTGTTATATACATGTATATATATANGAGGAATCGGCCTTATTTGTTTCATAAATTAAAATTGGTGTCCAAATAAACCGAATTTACTATCCACAGTTTCTAATAGGCATCTTGAATTTATACTAATTGTATGTCGCCCTAAATTTTTACCTTCAAGGTACTGCTCCGTGTTAATAGGAAATATATATGTACCACCAAAAGCTTCAAAAAGAGAAACCAATAAGGAGATTAGTAAGTTGCTTAGGCTAATTGGATCACAGCACCCTTGTGTGCTTTTTTACTAATATGTGGGGACATAAATAGGTCAGAAATTAAACTTTTTGAAAGATTTGGATTCAAAATCTTATATCTAAATAAATATAAATGGTACATGCTCTTAGAGGACGGTTGGTTTTACTTTCGCTCCTCAGCTTTCTCTCATTGTTGATATTAGTTTATCATTTGGTTATAGTTTTTAAACCTCATTTACAATTAAGAGCATAACTGTTGACATCAGAAATTTTAAAGAAATCTACGTACTGATCTGTTCCTTCATCATCTGTAAGTCGTTTATTATCCAATTTGAATTGGCGCTAAGAAATTTGAAAACATTTTTGGTTGATAGTTGCATAACAATTTTAACTTACCGGTTAGTTAGACATCAATAATGCCGTTTTGTATTTCTTGTGGAAAGAAACAGTCAATACTAACGAATGCTAGTGGAAATACATTGTGCACGAGTTGTACAAATTAAAAATGTGTTGCATTGTGCAAAATTTGTAACAAAAAAGTTGAACCTCATTGTGAAAATGTACGATGCTATATTTGTAAAAGTAATTATCACTTGATTTGTCGCGGGCTAAATAAAAATATTTCTGATATTTTACAAGGAAATAATAAAATCGTGGGCTGTTTAATATGGAAATGGCAAGAAATTAAACTTTTTGAAAGATTTGGATTCAAAATCTCGTAAATGAATATACTTTTATGACAATTAAAACGGAATTAAATGCAGCACATAAAAAGTTGCTGCTAATTGGAAGTATGAATATTTCATTTCACTACATCATCAAACTTACACCAAAAGTATATTGTCACAACAAAATCTGAAATAAGACTAAATATGACACCCACCTACGTTATAATATGAAGGCCATTAAAAAAGACGTCAATGAAAATGAATGGCAGGTAAACTTAGGAAAAATGAATTTGAATGAGATGGTGAATTTTACGGAAACGACTATTAAATTGATATTATCAAGACACCATGTTAAAAGTGTGGCTTCTTCGATAAATCAAGAAAGAACAATTAGCGAAAAAATACCAAACCTTCATAAAGAAAAGTGTCATGCAATAAAGAACTGCAATTCAATTGATCGGAATCGTCTACAGAGGAATATCAACTATGAAGTTAAGAAAAGAAGGCTTGAAAAATATCAGAAAACGACATATACGGAAATAATTCAAGAAGTAAATAAGCTAATGGTCAAGGTAACACGTAATCGTATTAAAATTGACAAATTTAAAGCAGACATGTTAAATAAATACTTTGTAAGATTAAATAAAGATTCAGCAAACGATGAAAGATTGATTAATACATTTAGGACACATGGTAGTGCACCACTAGTAACAAATAGTGACATAGCAGAATTACTTAGTAAAATATCGTTAAATAAGTCCAATGGAATCTCTGACATTCCAAGGTGGCTATATAAAGTTTTCCATCTGAACTTGCAAGCTTTTTGCGTAATTTTCAATACCAGTTTTCAACAGGTTATTTATCCTGATGCATGGAAGACAGCTTTATAAACGCCCATACCGAAATGCAAGGATCTAACTGATATCACGTGTGAAAGCATTAAGAAACTCAAACCAACTGCATCGAGAATAATTCACTCCATTCTTACAAATGAATACAGAAAAATGTTAGGGCGAGAATTGGACAAGCAGTTTGCTTATAAGACAAACAGCAGCACTATTGATGCATTATTATGTACCTACAATTTTATTGTATCCGCATTAAACACTGATGATACTACAGCTATACGAATTACCTTTTTCGATTATTCGAGTGCCTTTAACACAAATATTGCACAATCAATTAGTAGCGCAGTGGGTTTACAATTATCTTCAAGATCGTAAATAAGTCTTTAAACTAGATGACCATACGTTTTCTCCACCATATGTCATGAAAGTTGGAACACCACACGGGAGCCGCTTAGTGACTTATTATTTACACATGCTACAAATGACATTAATGTAAAAGATCTAAAAATTAACAAAGGACAATGTACACTTAAATATTAAGACGATAATAATAATAATCATAATAATGAATGACTTTATTTAGCCGGTGAAGACATACACTACAAAAAAATAAAAACAAGTCAAGTTTTACGGAAGCGGGGAAAGTCACAGGAGATTAAATAGGAGCAGATGGAAGAGTAGGCAAAGTTGGAGAAGAGCTCAGCAAAGAGGAAAGACATCAAAGATTTCTTGAAGCTCTGTGACGGGAAAAAGAAATCAATCGCTTTTAGAGGTTTGAGAGTCAAGATGTAATTGGAAGCAGTACAAGCACGATTGATGAATGAGTGAAGGGTGAGATGTTTCTTGGGACGACGAATGGAGAAAGTGACGACATAATCAAAGCGAGTGGAGCGGGAATTAGAGAACTTAATGAAATCAAAATGAGTTGAGAATACATTGAGAGAGGTGGTTGATAGCAACAAAGGAAGAAGAGAACAGCAAACACGGAACCTTGAAGAGCACCACTAAAGACAAGAGCAGGGAAGAAATAGACGAGTTGATTTTGACACACTGACGACGATTTGACAGGTAAGACTGAAAGAGTTCGATGAAATCTGCATCAAAGCCAAATAAACTTAATTTGTCAAGAAGGATAGAATGAGGGAGCCGATAAAAAGCTTTAGAAATGTCAAGAAAGATAATGCAAACAGGATTACTACGATCAGCGCATCTGATAAAAAGTTTATCATTCTTTGTTAAATTTGTAAGTAATGTAAGAAAATGGATGATTTCCTTTTTTTATTGCACCAGTATACCTATATGGATCTGAAATATTTGAGTATGGATTAAGTGATCAACAAAAGAAATATCTCAGAAAGCCAATTAAATTACGGTTTAGAAAGCCGTTATCCTAAAATGCAAGGAATAAAAAGTCTTTCATACCACATGCTATTGAATTCGCAACAATGGAACCTCCCCGCAATTGCTATAGCATACATTAAATATTTATTCCTCTTTACACGTAACTATGTTATGTGTACGGAATTAAAGCATATACATATATATATACATATATATACATATATATACATATATATATACATACATATATATATATATATATACATACATATATATACATCTATACATTAGGGTGGATCATCAACAATAATTTAAATTTTGGTAGAATGCAAACGTTTGTCTTAGGCATGATTGTTTCAGATATACACATTTTACCAATTTTATTTGTCATTTACCTTTCTCTTTTGGCTTGTAAAATTTTAACGCCTCTATCTATATGAAATATATGCAAATTTTTCTAACTTCCCACAGAAAAAATAACATTAAATGGTTAATTAAATCAGCGGATAGGGAAATATAAAACAAAAATCATTACGACTAGGCGTTGGGAAATAAAACTTAAATTAAAACTTCTGACAGTATCAGATTTCACACTTACAAGGCTTGTAAATATTTGCTGCAAACAAAAAGCACCAGACAGACGACTTGAAAATGACAAGGTGCTTGCAAAATGATTGAATCAATGCTAGGACACCCTTTAATTTGGCTTGCAGACACCATATGCATGAGCTACATATAAACCAGGCAACCGAAGTTGTCCATGTACAGGAGATATCCTATTTAGACGACTGCAGGCCCAATATTAGTGTAAATTATGAGAATCTCTGTGTATTTGATTGGCACACAGAAAGTACTTTTCATAAAGAATGTACAGAGAAAATCCCGGCCTGGGGCTAAACCATATGGAGAAAGAAATATTTGCAAGGCATGATTACCAAGAGCTAGTTGAAAATATTATAGCTTGGCTTGGAGGTAAAATTTATAAATTCAAATTCAGGCTATCTGGTGCTGATCACCATGCAAGATGGATGAGTAAGAGTATTTATTTTATGAAGCTTGAGCTACCAAGAAAGTAATTCGAAATGAGCAGTGAAGAGGCCAGATGTGTAAAAATTATGTCAAAATTCGTTGGACTTTTTCATGAGAATGCATTTTTGAACTCAGGTGCAGAAATGATATGGACTTCATAAATTGAATACAAAATTATGCAGATTTTCAACCTAGAAAAGCAAATGCATGCCGCAAGTAATTTTTACGCCATTTTTTGGTATCTTACAGCACAGTTAGCAGTCTTTGATCTATGTGATGAAGGATTGTCTGGAGACATCAAAGAAGAACTAGGAAAAGCACGGTCGGATATTCCCAGGGACATTACAATTAAAACGGGTAAGCCAAATTTCCCAAGATTTAAATAAATAGTGAACAATTATCTGTAGACAAAACTTGATAAGCGCACATTCCTGGTTACTGTTCAATCTTCTGGATCTGACAAATGTTCAACAGTGGTTTACAGTTCCATCTAGTGCCTGGGAAGGATTCGCTGATTATCAGAAATTGCGAAACATTGTTTTCAAAGTGCATGCCGTGAATGATTTTACTGAAGGAGGCCTAAAAGTGATACAAGATTTTTTTGAAAATTGTACTGATGAATATCAAGGACAGGTTCTGTTCCAAATTATAGGGTTCCACAGAGAGTTACTCCCTGACTTTTCGAAGAAGGCCCTACATAATTTACATTGCTTAATCCAAGTGTTAACAGCAGATATTTGTACGTGAAATTTTGTTGATAATTATTTGAAATAAGTCATTTCAAATTAATTTTCTGTATGTATTCTATAGAAATTTCTACGAAGTCCTTTTGATGAACCCATATTTTTTTAAAATTATATTCTTTTAAAATGTATAAAAATGTATAAAAAGTTCACATTTATGTTGAGCACCTCACAAAAGCAATACATAGTTGAAGTACATGGCATATATCTTACTTGAAAAAGTCAATTATGTTGCCAGTTCTGTAATTTTTTTTCGCCCATAATAGATTTTCTATAACATAGACTCTCTTCAGCTAAATATTAAGGGCATAATCGGGTTCATCAGCCCAAACAACCTATAAATAGAGATATTTTTAACATATAGGGGGGGGGGATTCTGATGTTTTTTCTAGTGCTGTTTGGACCGACCTGTGACATAATCCTTGACAGGATTCTAGAAACTTTTTGCAAAACGGAACACATATATATATATA
>CABFPE010000878.1:134879-162454 GCA_900660155.1 Hofstenia miamia | reverse complement strand
ATACATCAATTCTTTGCATAAGTTGCATCGCTATTTTATTTTTCAGTTTTTTGTTTGATACTATATATATATATATATATATATATATATATTAGAGCCCAACGCCACGCCGGCGAAGCCGCCACTGCAGATGATTTCCATCGGCGTACAACGTTCATATTGTGATTTAATTTAAGTAGGACATTTCATAACAGAATGTTATGAGAGTGGCGTGACTGACTGAAAAAATTGATATACACAAAAATGTTAGGTTTATATAGGCCTATATACACACTGTAACTGTAGCTTCATGCATGTGCACTCGGTGAGTGGGCCTGTAAGACACGGTATAAGCCTATTCAGGCAATTTTTTAATCAAATTTAATCATTTTTAGCATATGTAGTAGACGCTGGCGGCGCCGCCACGCCGAAAAATTTATTATCGGCGTCGGGATCTAATATATATATATATATAGAGTGAAATAGAACCCCATTTATTAGCCAAAATTACAACTAAAAGAATATATTTTGATATATTTATGAGATGCATGCGAGTGTTATTGAGAAATTTCATCAAAAAAATTAAATGCATACAATATTAATGTGATATAGACACATATCATTTGATTTTGATAACTTCGATATTTTCGATGATAAGAAGAACATTATTTACTAAAGAGAATATCCTCCCCAGTTTTGAAAACAGAGCAAATCTATTTGAAATAGCAGATGTTTTGGTAATTAACTACAATCAATCACATTTCCACTTTAGTAAACAAAGTCAATATTTTACAATAGGTTGGCTCAAAAAATCGAATTATTTACATTATGAAAATTTGTTTACCCAAATGCATCAACAAAGAAAAACCTGTTGTAATTAATTCCTTAGTAATTATGAAATTTATTTATGTAGTTCTTGTGTAATAAATATTCAGTGACATTCAAATTGAGATCAATGTTGTTTACATTACCTTACTTTACTTAAGACACCGTACACTGCCGTAAAGATGTTACGTAAAAATCATATAGAATTGATTGTGTAATTATCTACTTGAAACCTTAGTTTACATTACTTAAGAGCTCGTACGCTGCCGGTAAGTAAATTAATTTGTAGGGTCTCTTCCAATATTAGAAAAATACAAGGTTCAAGTTTCTTTATTTTATATGAAGTCTCAAAATTTCAAGTGTAAATCCTATAGATTATACTTTATTATTTTAAACAGTTTTTGTTAATATTATTAGTAAGTTTCCATAAACAAGCAAATTAAAATTACCTTATCAAAAAGCAGTGCAACTCAATTTATTATTTGGTCAGGAATTTTACTGGGCACCGACAGGCCGGTAAATTGCCGGCCTGGACCTGGTCCCTTCTTTAAATTGTAGTGAACATTTCAAATTAGATCAGATGCATATATAAGTAAAAGTATTTTTGATATGAATTATCGCATGAAAAAATACACTTGCTTTTGTTAGTTTGATTTTTAGGTATATGTGAATAATATATTATTTTCTAACTCTTTGATAACTTTCAGATCGTATTTAGGTTCGCAGTAAAATTTGAAAGTATGCGTAGTTGTTAAAAAATTCTTTAGATATGTGCATGTTATTAATTACTATCTTGCTAGAGTCATTGACCTTATTGCATTCCAAGCTAAACAATCGCAAACATTGCGCTTTTTTGGTGATCAAATACTTGTTTACTTTTAACGAGCGTAATTTAATGAGAGATCAAAGCCAATTATTCAAGGTGTTGAGAAAATACTAAGAAAAGTCCTTGGGTTTCTTTAAAACCTAGTGAATGTATAAATTTTAAATTATAATTAAAATTGTTTTGTAGTAAGTAGGTCATGTGTGTGTACAATGTACACTGTGCATATATCTCGTATATCTGCAAAATCAAATTGTATTTTGCTTTCTCTCAAAATGTCTGGGCATTGGGTTAGGTGATAAGCTAATATATATTTTTAATATAGTAAACATAAAATACTGAATATTATTCTCCATTCCATACATCACTAGTAAGCCCAAATATATCCATTCTGCCAATGTTCAAATACTACACAGACGAAAGTTCATAATTGAATGGTCAATTTAGTGAGTCCATTTGGTAATAACAAAATTTAGTATTTTTGTGTTGATAAATAAAATTTTAGCATTTAACAGGTAGTATACACTCCTTAAAATAAACGATTGAATATAAAGCAATCTTATAAAAGGTTTGTTCCTAAAATGGAGCTATAGCTATAATAGTACAATAAACAAAATTAAAATGCCTAATTTTAGCATTAACAAAAAATGTGCATTCCTCAAAATATAAGATTTAATATAAAATAATAATAATAAAAGTTTACTGGGAAATGGAGCTATAAAATAACAGTAAACAATATTGAAATATCTAATATTTGATAATTAGACAAATATAATACTGTATAACTTTGTAAAAAATATCAAATGTTATAAAATATTCTTTTTCCTCATAAATTTTTAACCAAACAATTAGTAATTTCACATAAATCTGCTCACAGTATCTTTTTTAACTTGCGCACTGACAATACAAATTGCAGAAAACAACGTGTGTTCCAGAAATTAGCAAAACGCCGAAAAGTGATCAAATTTATTAATGAAAGGGCAATATCATATGATTGGTTGTTAATCAAGCTACATAGCCAAATGATCCGCTAGGGATATCCGCTAGAGGCATAAATGATATTTCCAATTAAAATCTCAAAATATAAATTTTAAGTGTAAATTCTTCCAAAAATTATATCAGAAACGCCAAAAACAAATATAGATATGACTATATACTTGCTACTAACAAGCTTAAAATTATACTGCCTAAACAATGAGATGATCCGCTAGCAATTCTGTCCAATATTGACTGCAAAACAATGATTTTACATGTATTAAGATAGGCTATAAAACAGTGAAGTCGAAAGATGGCACGTTTAAAAATTTCTTGATATGGAGGTTTTGAAAGTTTTCCCAAATTACACTGTACATGCAATCATTCGAACTCATGGAAAAACAATAATGAGGTATATATTAGTGAAATGTAATGCAAACAACTGTGATATTAACAAAATGAAATTAGTCATTATAAAACATGTGTCAAATTGGCCCTAACATGTAGTTGAATCACCATAAAATCAATTCAAAAGTGTCATGAATCACTAATTGAAATCCATTAATAGGCTTGTTTAAAAATATCAAGTATGTGACGTCACTGAAAATCAATTAGCAATAAACAGTGTAAACTAAATTGTTGGCCCCCACATGGAAATGAATCACCAGTTAAATTGGCCCTAACATGAATCATCATAAAATCAATTAAAAAAAGTATCGCAAATCAAATAGCAGCTGTCAGAAATCCATTAGTCAAGTATGTGACGTCACTGAAACCAATTAGTGAATCTGTCAATCAACCAGTGACTCACTAAAAACACTCCCCTATAGTTATATCTAAAGTTAAATAGAAAGATGTTTTCACATGATATAAAATCTCCATATATATATATATATATATATATATATATATTAAGTTCTCTTTAAGTTAATCACATGTTCACTTATATGCATTTTTAAACATCAACAAATTTTGTCAAATACCAAAAGTTCGATGTTCCAGTCATCATCTAGAAGGTTGAAATTACTTAAGACAGCAAATGTTGTAGAATCAATTGAGAAGAAAACTCGTCAAAATTTTATTTGACAAAGTTTTTGCATCAATAAGTTGATTAGAAACATGGCGTTAAGAACTATTTTCAGGAGGTAAATATGTGCACATTATAAATAATACTTGCATGTAAAATAATATATTGATGAACAGTAGATATCAATGTTTGGTAAAAAAGGAAGAAGATTGAAAAGAAGATTTGATTCTAATATCATGCAAACGTCATGCTATTTCTCAGTTTTCCTATAAAATCTACTAACAGTAACAATAGTAAAATTGTGAGGCTTTCAAGAACTGGCCTTGTGTGATTCATAGTTCCAGAGAAGTGCAACTTTGCTAAAAAACATCTAATAATTCTAAGAGAACATACGCCAGATTTACAGCTGGTGTGGACTTGGAGCATTAAAATTTGATTTGCTCAGAAGAAAATGGCACAAATTTGTTGAATCTGAGATGATTAAATACTCTTGTTCACGAAATAGTGAATGATAAGATCTTTTATGTTCCTTAATGTTTTAGGTCTATTGATTTCCATTTGAATGCATAAAATTTGCCCTAGAAATTTGCTCATATGTGTATATTTAAAAATCAAAATTTCGTCACGACAAAATGTTCAATTCAAAAGATGAAAAAGTTCCAAATTTTATAGAAACAACATCCAATAAATTGCAACAAGTACTTGATGTATAAAACACTTAAGACAACATGCTACAACCTGACCTCAAATCTACTTGTTTATTAGAGTATTGTGTAGACAAGAAGCCTATGTTTCATCAAATATATGCGTTATTGTTTTGCTAAGGAAGCTGTCCTTTTATGCAAAAAGTTTCTCTCAATATCCAGATAAAATTTTAGTTAAATTGTTGAATATAACGAACATCCTGGGGTCTAATACTAAGAGTAGGAAACTTCTTGTAAAGGAGGATGTCTCGCTTTAAATTGATAATTTATTGATTTAAGAGTATTTAAATTATTTTCATTTTGTCATGCTTTCTCGTATTACTATCATGTTTAATTTTTACTTTGTGTATCAAAATACATTGAGTTTTGCCAATATAATTTATGTTTTGTTCACTAAATTTATATCATCTTAATCTCTACATAATTAGTTATGGTGCATTAATTAAAGTATTCTTTGTTCTGACTTAATTTAAAATTTTATATCTTTAATTTTTGCTGGTACATATCCAAGAGAGTGGAGGAACAGCCTTCATACAATAATGAAAATTGAATTTTGTTTTTTGCAGACCAATGTGAATATTACAAGTATTTAATACAAATCAGAGATTATTTTTTCAACATTATTAGAATGTTATTAACTAAATAAAATATATCTGAAATGTGTATAACCCAGGATAGAAGAAATCAAAATATATTTGAAATAACATCCTTATTATAGTTATGTTTCAATGATATCAGTGCAAATTACTACAATAGATATTTTCAGTTTCTAAATATTACTGGAGTATAATCTTTGATTATTAGTAATGGAGCATATTTTGTATAATAGTTGTCTATTTTTTCATGCATTTCTAGCAAATTTGAAAAAACTCTGCTTAAATTGATTAGACACTACTTTGATGAGGGGAATTTTAAAATATTTTTCCTCTGAAAATTAGCTTTGCAAATAATTTTAAATGAACTTAAGGATATTTGTTGTTAATGTTGTGTAGGACAAGTATTCAATCTTTAGAGGAATAAATTAGCCCTATAATAACTTCAAAAATTCCAAATTTTCAATGAAGTGGGTCCTAATTATTCTAAAAAGAGATTTGATTCCTAGAAATTTTGTTTATTTCTAAGAAAGACATACATGCAAATCTTCAATTCAATTAATAATCAATGTCAATGGTCAAATAAATTTTTTTGTACTTTATTACTTAATGTTCTTTTTCTGAAGGGGTAATGATTGTTTGAGTTTTATAAAACTTTCTATGACAATTGGGAATGATTTAATAATTATACTTTTCCTTTTAATTAGTTGTATGGGAAAATAAATAAAAATATGTTGCTTTGATATTATTGCATTTTAAATTAACACATTATTTATTGTTTTTTGCTAATTTGGTGGCTAGATTTCATTGGCTTTAACTAACAGTTTAACATTCTAAATTAAATTCTCAATTTCAAAAGCTATTTCAAATATTTAGATGTGTTTTCTGCAATATAAATTATTCTGAAATGCCAAAAAATATTATAATACACTTACAAATATCCAAATTAATTTGCATCCATTAATTAGCACATTCTTGGTAGTCTGTGTACTGTGTTCAAAATAGAGAAAACTAAAGTGATTGTGAGCAATAACAAATTTATAGAAAACTTCATTTTTCCAAAAATCTCAAAACTTCGTGTATTAGAGAATGCAAATCAGCATCTCAAACACTAGTATGCTTTTGATCTTTTAATTTAATGTTTTTCTTTCATCACTTGTAGTTATTCGAATATTGTTAAAATTTTCAAGTCATAGTAGAGCTTACACCATTGTTAAGTGATTTTATAGGTGCTGTTTTTCACAATATCTATTCTCTCAGGAATAAGCAAAATTTTTGAAAAACTAATATATCACCAATTAACGATCTACATTGAAGAGAATAAACTTTTAAGCAAACAGCAATTTGGTTTTAGAAAAGGATTATCAACAAGTTATGCAGTAATTGAAACAATAGATGACTGGCATAGAAAATTAGACAAATATGAAAAAGTTTATATTGCTTCACTTGATATATCAAAGGCCTTTAATTCAATTAATCATGATTTACTAATTAAAAAACTAAGAGAAATTAATAATTTTAGTGATTCATCAATCCAATTTCTGAAATCATATATATTTGATCATTCACAATATGTGAGAGTAAACAATCTATTGTCAAAACAAATATTGGTAAATAATGGAGTGCCAAAGAGATCAGTTTTAGGACCATTATTCAATCTTTACATAAATGATATTCCTAACTTCATTGAAGGCAAATGCATTCAATTTGCAGATGATACTCTATTATATACATCCAAAATATAGATTTTACAAGAACATGTAAATTTTTTGAACAGAATATGATAAAATTAAATATTGAAAAAACTACATTTATGATTATAAAGAATAAAAATGAAAAAAGTGAACAATTAGAATCAATATATATTGAAAAAAATATTATTTATTAAACTAAGAAAATTAAATATCTTTGTATTGAAATTGACAATCAACTTAAATTTACAGATCAGATCAATGCAACTATGAAGAAAATGGCCCATGGAGTTAAATTGCTAACTAATATTCAACATATATTACCAATAAAGTGGAGGATTGTACTACTAAGATCTCTTATACTGTCGCATTTTTCATATTCTTCTTTTTTACTTACCCATGTTATCAAGAAAATATTTAAAAACTTAAAAAGTTTTTAATTGGGCAATTAATACAATCTGTAGTAAAAACTATCAAAGTAAAATATTAGAAAAACATAATATCAAATTGTTGGAATACCTAATAAAATTTAATTGCCTCTTACTATTTTGGAAAAGACCTTCAGTAGAATTACAGAAAAATATACACAAGCAAACTAAGACTTATCACAAAATCAAATTTAAAAAGAAAATCTTTGAAAAATCATTTACCAATTTTACAATTGATTTATGGAAAAAACTCCATCCAGATATTAAAGACGATCAAAATTTCAATAAATTTAAAAATTCATTAAAAATTTCACTAAAACAAAGAAGATCCAAATACTTATCAAATTACAGGACAAAGTCCATAAACTATAACAAAGCCATTGAACAATGAAACCCAACTATTTATATCCTCAAACACAATAAACATTTGAAACCAAGACAAAGTATTTTTTAGAACCAAATTAATTCCTATTTATTGTTTTAATTCTTCATTGTGTTAATCACTTGATTTGTAAAAAAACAAAAGAATTAAATAAATTAAATTAAATTAATAAAATATTATTAATTCGTAATTTTCACGAAATTTTTATTGATTTGGGATTTATTTTGTAATAATTTAGCATGGTTTAATATTTTTTGGTTCCTTTATGTTCATTTATTAACCAAATCTTTAACCTGACATATCTATGTAGCTATGTTTTAACTAAAAATTGATTAAAACAAAATTATACACAATAATTTCTGGTATGTTAAATACCTCATTTTAATCACATGCATTTAAGTTTATATACTGTAACTAACAACTGACTGAAAAGAAATTATACACTTTGATTTTCACTTTGTTGGGGAAACATTATTATTTGTACCATAAAAAAAATAGTATAATAAGTTGGTGTCAAAGAATATACTTCATCAATTTTACACTGAGTTGCTTCTATTTGTACTATAAATTGAAACAAGTACCTGCTGCTTTTAAAATTTAAATTCATGTAGACTAGTCTGCATGTTTTTATAAAATAAATGAGGAGCAACTAGTCATTAGATTTTTGTCAAATGATTTGCTCACAGGCACTTGCTCCTACATTTTATATTAAATCTTAGGTACTTAATCAATCACAATAAATGCTAATTTAATTTTCCTTTATATTTTCTTTTGATCTTAGTCTTAGCAACTCATTTTAATGGATTATGCTACATGCCCTTCTCAGCATGCATTAATTTTAGTACAGCCCTTTCACTGTGCATTAGTGCATCCACCCATTTTATGAATGTTTCTACTTTTTTATTGTTCCAGCTTGCTGTTGCAAATTCAGCTTGTGTCATCATTTTTAATATTGCTTCCTTTTTGGTTGTCAGAATATCTGTGTATTTCAAGAACTCGTTTTCTCTTATATCTTCTGATATCATTGTAATTTTTTTTAAATCATTCATTTTTTCTAATACACTTATTTGGATAAGTGAATTAATGTAATAATATTATGTATACATCAGCTAGAACATGGTTAATGACCCAGATATGATAAGATAATATAAGATATTCTTTATTCAGATAATATTTTTAATTACAAGACTGGTTATTATCTGAATAGTGTCAGGAATGATAACAAATAATTATAATGTTTACAAAATATAACAAAACTACAAAATCTGTTCTGTGCAGGCTATGGAAACTAATTGCATGTTATTGTATAATCTTGATTTTAAAATTTGAATCCTAACCATGATTTACCCAAAATAAATTTTTCCTTCAACATAAATGCTTTCAATTTTCTTTTAAACTTAATTGCATTCTTAATAATTTTAATTTCATTTGGTAATAAATTCAAATTGTGAATAGCAACATTAATGAAAAACAATTGCCTAATTTTTTTGAAAATTTATGCTAGTATATTGATTAGTTCTTATATTGCGCTTATTACAAAAGTTTGAAAATGATATTGAATTATAAGCAGGTAGGCTAATTGATTTGTAATTTTAAAAGACTATCAAAATATTAAAAATAAAAAGTATATTTGGAAAGCATGAATGACAAAATGTATTTTCTTGTTTTGGAGAACTTTTTCTGACTAACATTCAATGCTAATTTTAATTGTATTGTAAGTATTTTACCAATGATTCATTGAAATTTGAAAAAGTGTATTTGCGTAATTATTAATATGACTCATGACTAAAGCATGAAATAATTAAAATATATTGGGAGAAGTTGAAGCTACATGTGATATTGTTTTTATACTCATTTCCATGTGCTTTAAAATTTCTCTTACTTGCAGTTTGTATACTAATTTTGAGTCAATATTTATGTTTAAATATTTGAAGGATACTTTAGCAGAGATTGAGGCATTATTAAAAGTAAGTGCAAAATTTGGTAGTGATAAACTTTTTCTTTGAGGATTCAGGATACAAAATTCGTGTTTTTTTCACAATTGTTATTCAATTTGTGCATGCTAAAATATTAACTCAATTTTTCACAATTTTGTGCTACATCATTTATTGTTTGATTTAAGGATGTATTTCTACTAAAAATGCAAGTATTATTGGCATATTGAATCAATTGACAATTCATATATTGCTGCATGTCATTTAACTATATGCTAAAAAGTAGCAGTCCAAGAATGGTACCTTGTGGTATTTTGTTTTTAAGGATAACCAATTAGAGAAAGTATTATTTATAGAATGCACTGAATTTTGTTATTTAGATTACTGGCTATTAATTTAATGATTCTTTGAGAAAATCCTAGCTTTTCTAATTTCATATATAAGATATCATGATTAATAAAGTCAATAGCTTTTGGAAGATTGAGACAGGCCACTGCAACAAATTTGTCAAAGGCAAGAGATGATTGCTAATTTTAGGTAGCATACAAAAGAGTATCATCATTTGAAAAATTATTGTGGAAACCAAATTGTGTTTTTGACATTAATTGGTGTTTTGAAAGGTGGTCACAAATTTGATTATGTAAGAGTCATTCAATAATTTTACTTATTGGCAAAGTAATTGAGATCAGCCTATAATTAATAGCTAAAGTTACATCTATCTTTTTGAAAACTGGAGTAATATATGCCTGTTTCAAACAATTTGGAAAGTTGGTTTGATTTATGTATAGAGTGTGGCACCAGAAATAGAAGTGTAGAATGTTTTGATGACTGCTTGATCCAACAGATACATTACAGTATATCATTTATATATAAACCTTGATTAAGGAAATATCCCAATGTAGTTGAATAACTATATACTATCATGGTTATATTGTTTGTGATCAAGGAGTGTCCAGCTACAACCATCAGGAATGACTTATCATTTTTTCTAGGATTTTAGTTTATGTTTCATAAGTAGGCTTTGATGACTTGATTCATTTATTTGATTCATCCATTTTTAAATATTGAAGGGCTTCATGGGCAGAGAGAAAAAAGTAGGTGTGAGGGTGAGTACAGTAGGCCATGTGCAACATCCTCTACCAGGCCTTTGTCACCATGTATCATTATTAATAACCATCACTCAATTAATGGCGGGTAAGGATTTACTAATTGAATAGATTGCTCAGCATTTCCTCTTTATTTAGCTAGTTACACTAACTGTATAATAACCATCACTGTTTAGGTGACAAGGCCATGCAGCATTTTCTCTGATTGACTAACTGTGGGCTACTGCCTGAAGCTGATCTCCACACAACAGTTCCTCTCCTTCATTAAGGATTGATTGAGTTTGCTGCACCACCTTAGCTCAATGGACATTAATTATGTGTACCTTACATTAGCTCAGTGTGTGCACTCATGTCAAAGCATTACTGACTTAAACTCAATTCTGTAAAGTGTTTGTTAAACTGGATGAGTAAAGCAACCAGGCATTGACACTATCTGCATTAATTTAATAATTAAACTAGCCATTACCATAAAATTACTGACTAGCCATTACCATAAAATTACTGACTTTAATAATTAATTAATATATCACAGCTTCCTAAACTTACATTTAATAATCATACATGCAAGGTCATTTATTCAGTCAATTATCATCAGTCCCCTACTTTTATTAATATAGATATATCCCTAGTGGTTGGCTATCCAGCCATTTTGTGAATCTATTATTGGATACATGTATTGATCAATAGTCAGACTAAGAAAAAATAAAAAAACTCCCTATCTGTAACCTAAGTGTGGTTTCATGACTGGCACAAGGACCCTAGAATTGCTCACGTGATGGGATCCAGCCACTACTCAACACAACTTGCTTAGTTGGACATTGTAATAAATATCAAACCAGGTAAATGAAGATAATCAATCAAAAATAAACTCTGAAGAATTTATTGTTCATCATTTTTCATTTAAATTCCAAGCTATTTATTTAAAAAAATCTAAGTACCTGCTGATTTCAAATTTTGAATTACTCTTCTGCCAATATGGCTGTTATGATGTAAGCATAAATTTGCTTGTTACAATTTGTCTAATTATTTTTTAATCAGCTACTCTCTTTTTCTCATAATGGGCAATATTGTAACTTAGTTGCATAATACAAATGAATAAGATATCACACTAAATTTTACAATCATTTTTTAATCACTAATAATCTTTTCGACGTTATTCCTTTAGTTTGCAGCTTGTTCCTCTGGATGATGCTACACAAGTCATTTGCAGTACTCTGTGGCCACCTCAATGAATTTGATTTCTTTGTTGCCTCTATCTAGATGTTAAGAAAATATCAAAGTTGTAGAAGTAGCATTTGACAACTTTGTACATGAATTTTTTTTTCCGAAAAATTGCTTATGGGTTAAAGTATTTATGAACAATTAATTTTCTGCCAATAATTAAGAATCTTTAATGAAGTAATATATTAATGTAAAATTAATCACAATTTTTGCATAAACTACTAATAACACTTTAAAAATAGCTATTGCAACCACAAATTATAATGTATTTTAATATAATGTCATAATGATGTTCAAGCATTTGCCAAAGAATGACTTAAAAAATTTTCATTCAATTTTTTCCAAGTCCAATTAATAATTCTATTTTATTTTTTCCTTATAAATGTATATGTGATAGAAAAACGTGAAAACTATGACAGCTAGCTCATTTTTCATTGGCCAGAGTGGATATTTAAACTAGCATTATTTGAAAATTCTTAGTTGCTGAAAATTGACATTCAATCAAGGTAATTTTATCTATTGTATGTATATATTGACTGTGCCAAAAACTCAGAGAAGAGTAGCAATTGAAATTTATTGATTACCTAATTTCTAGTATCTATCATTTTGTTAATAACACATGCAGCAACACAGAAAACAAATATCAAGAAAAAATACATGTACATGCATTGAATAAATTCATTTAGCAGTAAAATGGGAATGTAGCAGGAAAGATAGATACTTGTTAATCAAAATGCAATCATTTTAACAAAGCCAAACCTTACAAGATTATTTACAAGAATTTCCTAAGAATTTAAAGGAGGGAGAAAGGAAAGCTTGGAAGGAAAGGTGGGCAATGAGGAAACCAAATTCAGAGGTTCATAATGAAAATGCTGTTAAAGTAATAATGGAAAATAATCCTTCAATATCTGTTTGCTTTATTTCACCACAGCTCAACTTTTGCAAAACCATAGTTCACAATATTCTAGTTAACCAATTTGAAAGAATATATAGATTCAAACAAAATGGGTGCATGATTTGCCTGATTTGTAATGATTGACATGCTGAAAACTGCTTCAAAAGAAAATCTGAAGTGTATTATAGTGTTGTATTGAGAAAAAATGGTAACTATTATATATCTTCAAAAATTTTTTTGTATATAGCTATTAGTTGTTATTGAATGAAATTTTCTTACTGCTCTGCCACTGTTTCCATATATATCTATATGCATGAGAAGGTTAATACTAATGAAATGTTTATTAGATACCTTAGTATTTATATTGAAGAGGGCCTATTTTGTAAATCTTAAATGCTTAAATTTTGCAAAAAGTAAAATTATATTCATTTGAATGTCTGATTTGCAAAGTTCTCATTTTGGAACTTATATTTATTCAAATAATATTTTTCTGGCATGATGTGCTCTGTTGGGTTTTTAAAGAAAGAACAAAAAAATTGTGACAAAGCCCATCAAAATATAAGTTAAAATGTCTAATCTATCAAAAGACAAATTAATTATGAGAATCATTAAATAATATGAAATACAAGTCAGAAAATCTATTGATGATATGTTAATGATGAAAGCTCATCAATTACTTGTGATTTTTAAATATCATTTTTATGTATAAACTCTCAAAAATGAATCAAAGTTTGCCAAATTTTTCCCAAAGCAAGAAAATCAAGAAAAATGAATTAGTTTATGTTGAAGAGAAATTTTTTAAAGGATTTTAAAATGCCCTAAGCCAAATGACAAACATTTGATTTGTTTAAGAATTTTCATATATTTGGATGGTAACAAATAGTATGCAAGAACTTAGAAATTTCACAAATTTTTGAAAGTTATTATTTTGAGACCTATTTTATCTCTGATTATTTCCCCCATTTCTGAACTTTTAAAATGATTACATAAATTATTTAAATAAATACTCCATCAAATTATAATTTAGGAGAATGAACAAAGTCCCACTCAGTATTATTCCAAATATTAGAAAAGAATGGCTATCCAGATAAATTCATTATAACCATTTTTACAATCTAATATTTTATGAACAAATTTCCCATTAAGAAATGCTATTTTCTTCACATTTTTATAAATAATAACTTGTAGAATGTTCTATATGAGTGAAAATAATGTTACTTTTAGAAATTGATTAAATTATATGTTTAGAAGAAGAATGGACAACCTATAATTTTAATGAGGAATGTAATTGATATTTTTTATTATGATGCTAAATATATATTCTTTAGACAAACTTTATTTATCAAGTCATGTAGTGAACCATGTATAATATATAAAAGTGATGGCATAGTGTATTTGATATTTTTCAGGAATAAGTAACTGTAGTCAACCTGCTTTTTCCTATATATAAAAATTTTCTTGAATACATTTACAAAACTTTGAAAATGCCAAAGCATTTCACTTCAATTCAAATTATCATAGAATAAAGTAAATTTTTCAGGAAAAACCTCTGCATTAATGACACATATAAGCATAAATGTAAAATATTTCATTAAGGGAACTTTGAACAAGGATTGAATGAAATACATCCATGGCATTCTTGCTAAGAATTAGTGGCATGAGCAAAATATTATGAAATAATTCTCTTAAATTATGTATGCATATGTAACAATTCAATGCATATTTTAAAAGGAACATTAAGAAATAATTAGTTAACTGTTGATAATTCTAAAATGTCTCTATTGTATAGATAAAACATTTGCATTTTTCTTAAAGAATGGAGATTAATTATTTCTTGTGCATTTAGATCAATGAACTTTAAAAGTTTTGTTGTAATTTTACAGATTCTTACAATTATTTTGTCTATTACCAAACAAAGTTATGAGTTTCCAGAAAGTGGCAATGGTGGTAAGAAAAAGCGCTCACATTTGGAAACTGCAATGAGGATAGCACTAAAACAACCATCCACCTTGGCACCACGAATAGCATTTGAAGCATTTGTTGAATATATAAACTTTATTAAGTTTCTTGGCAAAAACAACCTAAAGATTATTTAAAGGCTACCCCTCAGGTATGCCAGTGTGCATCCATTTGCATGAATATTTAGTTTAGAAATACCATTTGCCTTTGTTCATCCTAATTTTAGTTAAAATGTAAGCATATATATTTTATATACATATATATATTTAGGTTAGATATAAGATTTGTTTTGTATATTCTGAGTTTTGTCTATCATATAACATAGATTTTTTATATATACATATATATTTAGGATAGATGTAAAATTCATTTTTGTATATATTGATATTGCTCAATGATATAGTTATAAATGTAGGTTAGAAATAATATTCATCTTTGTATAATCCAAGTTTGTCCTATCCTAGACATGTATATTTTTTGATATAGGTATAAATGGTGGTTAGGAATTACATTCACTTTTTATAATTCTAGTTTGTACTATCATAGAAATGTATATTTTTTAAATATATTACTATCTATTTATTCATTAAGTTTGGTAGTGATTAACTAATTACTAGTAGTTTAAGCTACTTTATGCTGTACTTATCTTTCAGCCAATTAATTTTTTAAATGTATTTCATCTTCTTACATAGCAGTGAATTTTATTTATAGATTTTGCAGTGAAAAATATATTGCAATGAAATGTAATTGTTGAATATTTCTAATGAACATTCTCTGCAGTATACTATTACAAATTTATTTTATAACTAATGTGATTTATTTATATCTCGAAAAATAATAAAGAAAATGTAAGATTCAGTAGTTAATGGCTAAGTTTGTTAGAGATCACTCATTTACCAGTACTTGCAAAAAATGTATGTTACCTATGTGTATTTTATTTAGAATTTTTATGTATTTTGCTAATCACTGTATTCTTCTATTCATTCAATGATATTGATTAAAAGCTGTTTTAAAATAGTTGAAATCATGATTGTGCCTTTAGTTTCTGTTTAAGAGCATTTAAAGAATAGATTCAATATAGGTAATATGCATATTAATTTTTTTGTCAAACTCCATTTAGAAATCTTAGAAAGAAGAACAAAAATGCAATCTTATAAATTACATTTTTAAATTTTAATTTTGTTGTGTACTATGATATTAACTTTAAATTTACATTAAATTACAATGTAAAATTGAAATAATATATTACATTTGTACAAAAGGTTAAGATTTACACAAAAACTCCATTATTTCTATTAGTTTTATGATAAAAATTGATTAAAAATTACAAATGAATAATTTTGTCTTAAACTAGGAATCTATAGTAAATGAATATAAATCTTTCAAAATATTTTAAAATTTAATCTACTTGAAATCTGGTTTATGGAAAAATTTCACATCATCACAGAAAATAGATCCAGCATTAATTACAGGCTGGTCTATGAAGTTAACAAAATAATTGTTTTAAGTTTTAAGCTTCATATTATACAGAGGGATCCATTTATGATATCTGGGAGAGAATATTGTAGACATGTTGAAATCTATTATGCAAATACTATGTAATAATTGCAGTTTCCCCATTGTGACTAGACAATATTGTTAAGCATTATTTGCTACAGTTTTGAATTGAAGTTCATAACAACTTTAAATAGCAAAAATATTGACATACTATTGAGTGAATTGCTCTGTTTTGTAATAAATCTTTTAATGGACCCCCTTTCTTTGCATGATCAGTGACTGACCTAACCTTACTATTATATTTAGTACTTTAATTACTACATCCTTTGGGTAGATAAAAACTGTTTTAAGAATAGGACTGTGAATCATTGCCCTTCTGCTTCTAACTAATACATTCAGAAAACCATTGTTTTAAATCTAAGGAGATACAACCATTTATTGTTGTTCATTAGGTCCCTTTCCACTGAACACAGTGGAAATGGAGATTCTAAATTAAGGGTTGCTAAACTTTTGACAACACTTAATCAAATTTGATATTATAGTGTGTATCAATCATATTACAATGGGAGAGCTAGTGACATGTTTTGCATAATAATCAAACTGTTAGGCTTGCTAAAACATTCTGTGCAATGAAATGCATGTGTAATTTTTTGTCTCTCTTTAAGTTGCTCAAAAGATCTTAGAAAATACTCTTGCTTTAAATTTTTTTTTCAAATGAATTTTCTTTGATCCATGAAATTTTTATGAACTGAATTGGAATTGGACCCACTTCTAACTTGGTATGTGGTATGTGTATCTACCCTATTCACAGGCAGCAGTGGATGAAAGCCTTTTGCATAGGACTCATTGGGAAGGAGAAGGGGCCTCTGAACCACCCCCTTCTTGTCTACTTTACTTTATGCACTAGATCATCTCCAACATAATAAAGATTCTTTTTCAGTTAAATGAAATGCTACAAGTATCATATACAAGAGATCTTCATACATTTTTGCTTACAAAGACATACCCACATTGTTCCCATGATTTTTCAAAACAATAAGCTTGGTTTTACCTAGCAAAAAGTAGCCTTTCATAGGGAAATATTTTATATTACAAAATAGGCAACCTAGAACTACACATACTACCATGGACCTCAAAAAATTATTGTTATCTTAATGTCTGATGCTGGTTGTAGCAGATACAGAATTTTCTATAAGGCATGGACATGACACTGAAATATTAGTCTGTAATGTTCCAGATGTAGACAAATATTACAAATGAAATTCAATCAAATATTTCATGTATACATGTAATAAATTGTGTTGTCCTGTATATTAGTAGCATAAGACTTTATTAGGAATCATGCAATGCATGAACTTGAACAAAAACATAAAAATAACATAAATTGCTTTTATAAAGATAATATTGCAGTAGATGACAATTTGGACAGTGGCATTAAACAAAGTGAGAGCAAGAATTTTCTTCTTCAAAATTTTGGTATAACAAGAATGATAGCAAATCTTTTCTAAAGATGGTTGTTCCTATGAAGCAATTCAGTAATCTTTTCCTGTGAAGATAATTAATAACATATCTTGTTTCAGCAAAGTAGGAAAAGTAGGAGTAAAACTTGTTAAATGAGTTTGATTTGAAAACTCCCAAAGCTATCCCCTCAGAGATTAGAGAGTAAATTTTGTTTAAAGTAAAGAGAGAAGGATATATCATAGCAATTGTTCCAGGGTTTGTTAAAAAACAGCAGATTCAAGAATTGCAAATACTGAGGAAATTGAAGCAAATTAAGTTTTTTCAATCTGTCTTTAAAAGATAATTTATGAGATGGTAGAATGCTTTTCAGTACTGATTTTTGATATTTTATTAAAGATTTGTAATCCCAAATTGACATACTATATAGAGTTGCATATGTTAAAATTGAGAAGCAAAGGCTTTTTACTAGATTAAGTTATATATTTAAGGTACAACAAAATGGAATGTTTTTTTCACTTGATTTGTAATATGTTTATTTCATGAAATATTAGAAGATATGATAACACAAAAATCTTTTACATCAGATTTCCAGGGAATATTTAGGTTATATAGTTGGAGATAATCTTCACAAGCCTTTAAAGGATAAAATGCAAGGCTTCATATTTCAAAACACTAAATTCCATTAAATTAGCAGAACACCATTCAACAAAGTTATTTATATCTATTTGAATTTTTGAGATACAGTTTGGACCTACTCTAAATAACTTAGAATAATCAGCAAACAAAAAAAAACTGTACTAAATTGCATACATTCAGTTAAATCATTTATGTACACTAAGAAGAAAAGAACAGCAAAAATTGGTCTTAGCAGTGAACCAATAGAGATTGTGAGATTAGAGGAACGAGTGTTTTTCCAAGGAAAGACATTGTGTCTGATTATTTAAATAATTAAATAAGTCTGCTTAAGGAAGTATGCATGTTTCAATGCATAATGGAAGGGTAAGGATTGTGGCATAATTGGTGAAGAAAATCTAATAAATAGAAGAAAAGACAAAAACTGTTAAAAACTGTATGATTCTTATTTTTGATTTATGATTAATGCCTATTTATTAATTAGCAATTTGTACAAACTTAATTAGAACAGTTATATTATAATTGATTGTCAGCAAAAACATTTTACAAATTATTAATGATGAAACACTAAGCTAATTACTTAGTGAAGTTGAAGGAAAATAGCAGATGAAGAACATGTTAACAATTCAAATTTCAAAAAAGGTACATGTTGTCTGGCTGATTATTTTAGTATAAATATGATATGCAATATTTTATTTGTTGATGAACTTAATTACTTTGGATTCATCTTGTATTTTATCAGGTTTGATCAATAATGCAAATGGAAAGCTAAGAGTTTGAGCACATGAGTAGTACTCAGGCTCCCCAAATTCAATTCATAGGAATTCTGGTAAAGCTGCATGCAGCTAACATCTACATCATCATTTGTGCAGCTGTTATCTTGACTATGAAAGTGTGCTCTTAGGTTAGGTGTATGTATATGACTTTTTCTACAATTTAGCTTTTCCTACCAGCACTCTAGCATACATAATAAAATATCCTCAAAAAGCTGGATAGCTACCCTTAGCTTAACCCATTATTTTAGATCTAAATTCATAGAGATCTATTATATATTCAATGTGTCTGTGAACACCCTTATTTATTACATGTTATTAATTAGTTTAAATATTAGTAGACCAACTCGATCTTTTTCATGATGGCCAGGTTGATTGCTCATTTGTATGTAGTTGTCCTTATGTATTTACATGTAGAATTACTTATATTATGGAAATTATTAAGAAAAAACAGTTGGTTGTTTCATGTCTAGTATTGTGAAATTCTGATAATAAGAGCAATCAACATACAAAATTATTCATAGGTAAGCATGTGGAAACCCCTTAACACAAGAAATGGAATAGACACCAGAAAGTGAGACATCCCCAACTGAAATGGTATTGCTTTCTGTACCCATTGACAATCAGTATATGATAGCTGAATTAGCTGAAATGGTTACACAAACAGCAAAAACAAGATTGAATTAAAACTACAAATATAAAAACTGACTGAGAAAATGGAATAGAAATGATGAATATTGAAAAAGAATGAACTTTAGAAGAAATCTGAAATGACACAAAATGATATTAAGTGAGCAAAATAATTTATTCAAATTGGGACAAATCAAAATATTGAATGAAGCCAATAAAGAGATATGAGAGAGAGTTCAAAGTGGCTGAATTGCATGTAGAAAATAAACATTTGAAAAAGGAAAATGAAATGAAACAGTTAGAAATCAATATCCTTAAGGATGAACTGCAGTTATTAAAGCCAAACAATTATTCAATTGTCAGGAATGAGAGGCTATAGAGGTAATTATACAATGAAAGCAAGAAACCTTAAATCAAGTTAACCCTAATGATGAACTTAAAAAAGAAAAATGAAATGCAAATGAGCACAAAAAAGAATTCATTAAAAACTTTGTGAACACAATAACACAAAAAGTGACCCAAAATTGCAAACAAAATGGATAACAGGTGAGAAACCTTTATTTGAAAATTCAATAATGCCAATTGAAAAAACAAAATGTACCCCCTTGTGCACAAAACTTCCAAAATTTACAGGGAGAATTGACAACTACTCACTAGACTTTTGAGAGTAGATACATATTTTTAAAATGACAATGAAAGAAAGAAAAGTGACACAAAAAGCAGCAGCAGAAAGATTCCAACTGTATATAAGTAGAGCAGCAAACTAATGTTATTTAGTTATAAATGCAGAGAAAAAACAAACTATGAAAAATTAATCAAAGGAAATCAGGCATATGAAAGTGATAAGAGTTTCAAGAATCAATATTTAATTACATTAAACAACCTAAAGATGAACAGATGCAATGATTAAACAAATTATGTCACAGGTAGCAAGAATGTTGATGTTAAGTTGTCAAGAAGAGAGATACTCAAAATATGACTTATTTTCATATATTTGTAAGGGGCTACCAGAGCAAATCAGGTAGAGGTTTGAAATATAACGTGACTCTGAAATCTCATTAGAGAGAATGATAAGGAAAGGAATGGCAATTCAAATTATTCTAGAAAACAATTCTAGGATAAACAAAAAATGATTGCTGCTAAGATAATTGTAAGCCAGCAATCAATGTTTATCAGAAAATTTGAAAACAGGAATGACAAACTCAAACATAGTGTAAAAGATGAGTTTGTCAAAATATAACTAAAAGATGGGACTATGAAAAAGCTGAAACAAGAGATTTAAAATGCCATGTGCACAGCAACAAAGGGCATAAATTTAATAGAGAATGGTGATGCCTATTACAAAGACAAAGACTTTGTGCCACCTCAAGAAAAATGAGCACCCCCTCTAATAATGACTAATCTAATAAAGTGTAATACAATTACAGTTGCAATAAAAGGAGATATTATAAAAGCAACCATAAACATGAGAGCAGTGATTTCAATAATGACAGATGAGTGTGTAACAAAAATAGGATTTGAAAGAAGAAATGCTTCTGGTTACTATATTGATACAAAAGGTAAACTTGAAAATGTAAAAATAAGGATAGCTAATACAATGTTCAAGTAAAGCTTCACAGTGATAGACACAGAAAGAAATTTGGTACAATAGAAAATTATCTTGGACAATGATTTCCTAATCAAACATGATTTATAATCAAATACACAACAAAAACTTTATGAGTACAGGAAAAAATAATATAAACAAAAGAAATTTTAAAGTCAGAAAGGATAACAGTGGATTTGCATGGCTAAAAAAAATTTTAGAGAGACAAATCATTAATAGTGTTGAGATGTATACATTATTTAAGCAAATTGACATTCAAAAATTAAACACAGGAAGGGTACTTTACATAAAAATGCTAATTTTTGGACTGTGTTATTGAATATTGAATTTAAACACTATCTGTATTTTCATTACAATTTTGTATTGCAGCATGCATTGCAATCAATTATATATGTCTTTAGCTTCACAGCTAAAATAGCAATGTTAGTTGCTTTCTTAGTTATATTATGAAAAAAGTCTCACAAAGTATTGAATGTGTCATCAATTTCACAACTGCTCACTTTATTCATTGAATAAGAATATTGAATTTAAAAAACTATCTGTATTTTCATTTCAATTTTTTATTGCAGCATGCATTGCAATCAATTATATGTCTTTAGCTTCATAGCTAAAATAGCAATGTTAGTTGCTTTCTTAGTTATATTATGAAAAAAGTCTCACAAAGTATTGAATGTGACATAAATTTCACAATTGCTCACATTAGTAGTTTGAAAAAACATTTTTTAATTTCTTTTCTAAATGTGGGTGACCTAAATTTTCCATGCAAAGTAATCTTATGAAATTCATAATATAGAGATTAAGAAATATTATACAGGGTGATTGAAAAGTAACTCCCTATTTGAAAATAAATACAATTTATTCAAATGCTATTTCATGCTTCTCAATTTTTGTGCATATATTACTTAAAGTATGGCAATTTCATTTATGTTCTTGTTTTCCTTTCAGATTTGTTTAAATATTGTTCAATTTCAATCTTTCCAAATATATTTCAAAATATATTTTATTTCAAACCCTACAAAAATGGCTGGACGTTTTACTCTACAGGAATATGCACAGATAGCCACATGTTATGAAGTATGGGAATGCATTGTTCAAATGCAAAGATAGTGGAGAACTATTAAGGTAAAACATGCCCAAATTGACACAAAGACGATCAAAAATTGTCATAAAAAACTTATGACCACAGGATCTGTGGCTGATATTAAAAGAAGTGCTCGTCTTTCCAAATCCAGAGATCCTGAGGTAGTGCAAGTTGTTCAAGAAATGTTTACCTGTTGACCACATAAGTCAATTCATCAAACAACAAGAGAAAGTGGGCTCTCCTTTCATTGTGTACATAATGTGCTAAAAAACGAGCTTAAATGGCATGACTGGAAGCCACATTACTGTCAAACACTCTCTGCTGAAGACTTTGACATTTGTATGGATTTTGGTGAAATAATGTTGGCTTGGTTTAGAGATTGGCCCAACCTCTCTAAAAATACTCAACCAAACCAAGAAATTTGGAAGAACTTGAAGGCAAATACAAGAAGTTATGATTTCCATCCCTCAAGAGTTTCTTGTGAAATAAGTTGATGTGATTCCTGGTCAACTTGAGAAACTGGTGGCAAATAAAGGCGCCCATAAAAGCCCATGCATTATACTTCCTTCTCATATTTATTAATTATAGAAATTATATTTTAAAAATAAATTATAGTTTTTTTAAAATAGGGAGTTACTTTTCAATCACCCTGTATATTTTTACAGTAGTTTTTGATAATTTACTTCAAAATAAAAATGAAGCCCAAAATATCATAGCCTGCATATTCAACTTTTGGGTACCTGTACAACATGGACTCTTATATGCTGAGGCACAGAGCAATAGAATTCAAATCCTCAAATATTATAAGAGATATCTCATATAGAAAGTAATTGAAAGGGGCCACTTAGGCGTAATGCAAATAGAAAAACCCTTTAATTCTAGATTAATCACTACAGTGGTGAAAAAGTAATGTAAGAAGTAATAAACAAGTGCATGATGTGCTTATTAATCAACAAACAACACTTCCCAGCACAGAGAGCAACATTTGAAAAAATCATTGCAAAACAACCCAATAAGTTAGTAGACATTAATCTGGAGATGCTATCAAAAGATGAGTAGGGGTATCAGCACCTCTTGGTAATGGTGGACAACTTCACAAAATATGTGAGAATGATCCCTAAGAAAAACGCAACAGTGGAAACAACATTAGAGATAGAGATGAAAGAGTGGATCCTGAAATTTGGTCCAAAGGAAACAATAATAACTGATAGAGGACCACAATTTGAGAGTGGACTGTTTCAAGAAATGTCAAAACTGCTAGAGATAGTCAGTGAGGGAACCGCAGCATATCATTCACAGGTGAACAGAGCTGTAGAAAGATTAAATCAAACACTAATCAAATGGATAAGAGTAATGACATCAAGAATAGGTAGGAACAAAAGGTGATTGAAATGGTGGAGTACTCCTATAACACTTCTATACACTCAATGACATGGATGACCTCCTTCAAAGCAATGTTTGGCAGGGAAGCCACCACACCCCTATCTATGCAATACTTCAACTACAGTGACAGGATGGGAAATGAATAGATGAATCAGCTTAAATGTCAAATTACAGAAATAGATGAAACAATGTGTTACAACATTAAGAAGTCAGCTTTGAGACAACAATGCAACTATAATAGAAAATTTGATGGTCACACACACAAAGTAGGGGATAAAGGATATGCATTCACACAAGTAAAACTCACTGACACAAATCAAATCTGGAAATTAAAAACTGTTTGGTCCAGCCCTTACACAACAACACAAACACTACCAAATAAAGAGTATATGTTAGAAAATGACAGACTATTATATTTTCAAAATTTGATGAGAGCAATGGCAGATATCCAAGAAACCAAAATAGATGAGAACACTGAGTTCAAAATAAGCTGCATTAACAGTAATGAAATAGTATATGATATGAATCATTTTGATAGCCTCCATGAGGAAAATTTTGATGAAGAATTCATAGTGGATATCAGAAATGAAAATTTAGGCATGAGAATATTGCCTCAAAGGTCATCAAGAGATAGATATATCAATGACCCTTAAATATGGGATTTAATCTTACTAACTGAATTTGGGCAATTAGAAGGAAACAATGCATCAACCAATGAGGAAGAGAGTGTGCTGAAACCAGAAGACAGAGGAACTCACAACATTGAACAGAAGAAGAAGAGTGAGGAGAAGTTCTCAAATTGGACGTCAATTTGAGGGTGGAAAGGATGAGAACAAGCAACTGACTAGCAGACAAAGAAGAGTGAGAAAGCATCCTAGTAGTCTCCAACACTGATTCAAGGGCAGGGCAATGAGTGAAAATGAAGCCTCTCCCACTAGGGATCTGCGACACTGATTCCAAGGCATGCTGAGAACTAGTGAACAGCAGCACAATTTTCCTTCCACAATGCTGATTCAAGGGCAGTGTGACAGATGGAGTTCTAGAGGAAGGTGTAATTGGGGGAAGAACCATAGTGATATAAAAGTGATTCAACGCTGATGGTACTACAGAGCCCACAGCTGGTCAAATGTTGACAGAGCCAACTGTGAACTGATTCAAGGGTGAATCAGTAGAAGCCATCAGCACTAGTTCAGAGCCTATGGACTTTCAGCCAAGCACCAGTAAGATACCATTACAGATTACTCAGCTACATACCTCCTCAAAAACCACCTTGGAAAGAAAAATATGCTCAAAAGAGAGAGAAAAGGGGATGTCAAAAATGCTAAACCCTTATTTCATGGGAACCACAAAGATTAGAGATCATGCATTTCAAAAAGTATTGCTGGAAACAAAAGCTCACATAAGAAAAACACCAAAAACTGGCTGCTAAAAGGGCATGTAGATAAAATGGAATCACCAGATGGAACTCAAAAACCAATGCATGTAATAGAAAAGGCTATCAGCAGAATTATAGTAAATAAAACCCCAATGGGAAAGATGTCAGTAGTAGAGATCACAAATAAAATGGGAATCTGCCCAAACAAACTTGCAATTTTCAAAGAACCCATGAAAAAATACATGTGGCGTGCAACTCCTGAAATGCAACTATGTCAATTGGAAAAACAACAGTGGCTAACAAATAAAAAGATAATAAAAGGGAAGGTAGTCCACACAGAGGAGATAAGGAAACTAATTACAGACAAGAATGTGGAACAATTAATTGAAGAAAAAATAAAAGGAGACAAGAAAGAAAGTCCATGATTCACATTCACAAAAATGATCAAAAGTGCCAAGATGATGAAAAAGGGTGGCATAAATGGTCATGGAAACTCAAAGAGAAATGCAAGAAGAGGAGGACCTGCTGACATTAACACAACTACTAGTATCCCTGAAAACACAGGAAAAGATTAATAGAATCAACATAGAAAAATGGGGAGGAGCAAGCCTGGCTAATACAATGGAATGGATAGATACCAATGATAAATGATTTTTAGTGGAAATAAAAATAACAAAAGAAACTCAAGAAATTTGGTCCAGAAATTATCAAAAAGTAAGGGAAGAACAAATGGTTGCCACAATGAAACCAATATTTACAGAGACATTTACAAAAACCAAGCTAGAGGAACTCCTGAGACCATACAATCAATTAGCAGTTGATTTTGAGTGCATCACTTCAAGAATAGAAATGAAAGATCAAACACAGCTGAAAATGAGCATGAGAGAACTAACTCAAGCTTTCTGGGATACCATATCTAGAAAATTTAGGTCCTTCCATGGCTAGCTTTGCCATGGATATAATTGAAAAAGAATTTCAAACACTAAAGATTAATAAACCACTGGTATATCACAGATATGTTGATGACATATTTGCTATGTTTGAATATAAAGAAAATGTAGAATACTTTATGCAATTTTTAAATGGATGCCTACCTGAAATACAATTTACAGTAGAAGAAGAACAAAATCACTGTCTAAATTTTCTAGATGTAACAATAAAGTTGAACCAACACCACTATGAAACAAAGATGTATTGCAAACCATCAAATACCACGTTATACATTCTGTATTTGTTCTTTTTTTTTATTCGGGGTTACTCTACCAGTCAACAGACTGAAGAGTGCGTGTCAACAGATCAAGTCTGTGCTTAATCATGCTTGACCTCTGGTGACCCCTGGCACGCAGAGTGCTGATCTGTGTTGAGCTTGATCAGCAGAGAGTGAAGCTGAAGGCTGAGCTTCATGAGAGTTCTGTGCGTCTCCAGCTTATGGCTACCAAGGCTACTAACTGGGTGACTTGTGAGCATTTACTGTCTGCCTGACTAAAACCTATGATGAAGCAAGGCTCCTTCATAGGTACGGCACAGCAAATGCTGGCCTATGCCTATCTAGAGGCCAGAGATAGAGATAATTCTCTATATAACTGCCCTCATAGACGCAATCTATGACTCTGGGCACTGGCAGCAATTTAATGCTTAGACGTAGCCGTCTGTTCCACAAAACAGACAGTCTTACATCATCATCACCGCCCCCACATGTGCAAGCACACATGGCAGCACCTTCGTTATCCTGTTGTTTAACGTCCACTCTTGGTTTGGGACTCTGCAAAGCTACGCGCCTGTCAAGTGTTAGCTCCGTGTTAATCTTTTTGTGACCCAAAGTACAAGATCAACACAATTAAGTGCTCATTAAATCGAATTATTAAAATTTCTTCAATTTATACTAACATGATTGAATCCATAACTGAATTATATGAAATATTTGAAAAGAACGGCTATCCACATAAATTGATTAACATATTGTTGACCAAGCTCTCACCTCAAACTCTATTGAATGTAACATAGCAAATGATGAAGATAAAATACCAATATATTGGAAATTACCATATATTGAGGACAATCAAAATCTCTTGAAAGCATGTACAAAGATCATTAATACACGATTAAAATTAACTAAGGTAACACTAATTTTGCAATCAAAGAAAACGTCAGACATTTTTAAGAACAAAGATCTTTTCTAAAAAATGCTAGTTTTCTCACTTGTTTATAAATACAATTGTGAAGAATGCAATATTTCTTACATCAAGGAAACGAAGCGCCATTTTATAACTAGGATCAATGAGCACCTATCAGGTCATCAAAGGTCAGAAATATATATGCAACAACATCATGCTAGAAAAAACAATTTTAATATAATAATGAGAACACCCAATACGAAGATTTCAGAAACTTTAATAATTAAGAACCATAACAAAAATCTATTATTGAACAAGCAACAAAGTAAAATGAGCATATTAAATATATTCTAAGAGCATGAACATTTAAGCATAATTAAATTTTAGTGTAGTATATTGTAAATATTATTCCCACAAATTGTCAATTCTGATGATGATTTTCGAATCAAAACCGGTTAATATATATATATATATATATAT